>BMAO01020096.1:0-15550 GCA_019973975.1 Trichonephila clavata | reverse complement strand
ACAACTGTAATGCGGATATGTGACCGTTGGATGCAGGATGGTACGATGGACCGACGTGGTCGATCGCATCCACATCATTTCTACACCACGTGAGGACAGGCAAATTGTGCGCATGGCAGTGAGGGATCGCTCAGTCATATCACGAACCATAGCACAGCACATTGAGTCTGTAGCGCATCATTCAGTGTCTGCGTGTGCCATTCAACGCCGTTTACAGCAAAGTTGTCTGTCCGCAAGACGTCCATTGCTTGGTCTACCTTGACGCAGAACCACAGACGTCTCCGCCGGCCAGGGTGCGATGAAAGAAGGATGTGGGTGGCAGAATGGAATAAAGTTGTCTTTACGGACGAGTCACGCATCTGTCTGCAACACCGCGATGGTCGGATTCAAGTCTGGAGACACCGTGGAGAGAGGATGCTGAACAGCTGCGTTATGCACCGCCACACTGGTACTGCACCGGGTATTATGGTATGGGGCGCGCGGTATTGGACATCACTCTCGCACTCCTCTAGTACGCATTGCCTGTACTTTAAACAGCCAGTGCTATATACATCTCCGAGGTGTTGGAGCCAATTGTCCTTCTTTACCTTCAGGGCTTGGCCACAGCCATATTTAAGCAGGATAATGCACGACCACACGTGACACGCATTTTTCAAAGATTCCTCGTCAATCACCAGATTGAATTGCTTCCCTGTCCGGCTCGCTCTCCGGATCTTTAACCGATATAAATTATGTTGTCCACGGTTGCTCAATGATTGACCTAGATTACACCCCCAGCTGCCACACCATATCCTCTTTGGTGACGTGTGGACGCTTCTTTGTCTGCTGTACCCCAAGAACACATCCAAAGTCTCCTTCAATCAATGCCGAGGTGTGTGGCAGCGGTGATCTGCAACAATGGTGGGTACTCTGGCTACTGATTCTGGCAGGAACCACACTTCACAGAATTCAATAAATTTAATCATTTGTACTTGGTTAACATGTTATCTACAGAATAAATTTTGTTGTACTATCTCTTGTCTTTCTTGGTGTTGCATTTACGGTGGCCAGCAGTGTAGATCCCTCATCGAAGTTAGAAGTTCGGTATCTAGAATGGTGTCAATTTATTTTCTAACATTCGGTGTCGCATCGATGATATGAAGACGACCGATACCGTCTGCTGATATGCATGGCCAAATCGTTAAAGTATGTGGGTACTTCACAGTTGCCTGGTTGCAGTCAGGATGTAACATTTCTTCAATTCTACGCCTTACATACTTTCGGTCATAACTACCGAATAACGAAATCTTAGCTCCATCCTTCCATATAACTATTGAACACTAATCATTTGTCCAATTAGAGCAGCGTTTCTCATACTGTGGGGCTCGGCTTCTAGGAGGGCGTGATAATCCTGTCAGGTGGGTGCGAGATAATCGAAAAGTCGAAAATAAATTAATTAAAAAATTATTAATTTACTGAAGGGAATCAAAACAAAATAATTTCTGAGATAATAAAAAACACACATTCACAATAATATAATATACTTATAAATGCATCAGTCCTGTACAATGTATTTGATAATTAATTTAACAATAATAAGTTAAGAGCAAGTTTAATCATTAGTAGTGATCCTATATGGCTTGTACAAAATTTAATACTTATCTTAATAATTTATATAGCTTATAATTGTAGTCGTATTGTAGTTTTACGGTCAAAGTACTTTATTACTGAATTCCATACATTGTTATTGTACTTTGGGGGCCGCCATGAAAATTATGATTGAAAATTGGGCCGCAAACATTGAAAGTTTGAGAAGCACTGAACTAGAGTGTTTCTTTGACCACTGTAATCTTTTTTAACGCTGATGTAAAATGAGATATGGTTTTTTTCGTGGAATTCTACCTCTTAGTCGAACATCTATTAATCTTCTCCTGATAGTTTTTGAACTGACAGATACACCAGCATCAATCAAATAACTCCTGAGGCAGTTGAAGACATTCTTCTATATTGGAGACATAGTACTGTTGTTTTTCTGTCATTAGCAGATGGGGTGCACTTTTTTTCGGCATTTCCCTGCTTTAATTTTTGTAAATTTGTCTCCTGGCATCTTAAACAAACTTTCAGTTTCCAGATGTAGTCACTGAACCACCCAACTAACTTGCAATTTCAAACGTAGGAAAGACCACTTTCTCGTAAAAAATCTCTTTCTAGGTGTTCACTCGATTCTTTTTTTATGTCCTTGCTTCTTAACTAAATATCATTGTTGTCCTGGCTAGGAAACAGTCTTGGTCTCAACTCCAGCGAAAACTTGTAGCACCGTTTTAAAACTCTTGCCTATAACAGGTACCCAGAAAATAAAAAGGAAGTAATTGAGGATATAATTGTTTTCTGGCATCATGTAATTAAAAAAAGGGTTTTAGACTATTTACAGCACAATGAAACATCTATCCGAAGCTGTAATAAAAAATAAAGGCTACCCCACTGAGTACTGATAACTCACTACTTTCATCAGTATCTAATGTACTTCGATAGTTATTAAAGCATAACTATTTTTATATTGCAAATATTTACATTTTGTTTCTTGTATTAATATTGGAATTAAATTTTCATTAAAATGATATAAAGGACTTTGCCTTTTGAGCAACGTAACATTTTCTATAAGCATACAAACTTGAAAAATGTAACAACTTTAAAAAGTGTCTACAATTTTGGCCATCACTGTATATATATGTCGTGGTTCGAGTCAACACCAAGCCATTTTATAAAAACGGTTTTTATTCAACGAACTATTTCTACGATCTGAGAGATACGAAGTAAGTTAAGTATAAGTGTTTGTGGCCACTTAGGCAGATTTTCTAAGTACCCTTCTTATTGAAGAGATATATTTTCAAAGTTAAGCATGGCATACGAGGCAATAAAAATTAATTGGTGGGGATAAAACTTCTGTTTAGGGCCATCTTTTCTTCGAAAGAAGTGGGTATTAAACTTAATACTTGAAGATGTAACGGAAAATAAAAGTTGTATAGAGGATTTAATTTTAGATATAATTTAATGATCCTTACACACACACACACACACATATATATATATATATATATATATAACAGAGCCCCATTGCCCCATCAACCCCATTGCCCATATAATTCGAATGCCGATGATAATGTTATTAAAAGACGCTACAGTTCAAAGCTACCGGGATTCGGAAGCGTGGAAGACCAAGGTGGAGATGGACAGACTCAGTGGAATCAGACTTTAGGATTATGAATGAGGAAACCTGGAGAACGAAAATGAATGGAAGGTTACTGTGGAGGAAACTTCGAAGGAAGGTTATGGCCCACAAGGAGTTGTCTTGTCAGATATGATGATGAAGATGATTACCGCATTGCAAGGTTGCCTATACAAAATAATTTAAGGCATCCGAGTAGGCTGAAAAGGTGTTTTTATAAGATGTTAAGGCCATTACAAAAAAGTAATATAAATATTGAGGAAGAATATGGAATAACATAAAACTGGGGTACCTTAAGTTGTTTTTCTAATGCTTAATTTTTTTAACTTATACAACTTTTTTTAAAGGAGGTTTTTGGAGAATGAAATCGTCACGATAAATCTGTGCGTGAAAAATGAGGTATCTCAGGAACTCCAAATTTGATAAAATTTGAAAAAATTATGCAATGAGCCGTTTAAAGGGTAACAAACCGCTGGTTTTAAGATATTTATATTTAGTAATACTTCCAGCCATTTTTAGCTGCGAACACAATGTAATTTTGACGAAAATTCCTTAACGTCATATTTCAATGCTTATAAAATGTTTATTTCTTAAAATATTTTGATTCTCCGTTTTGTGACACTTCATATGGATCAAGAGGTGTATATCTAGAAATTATATTTACATTATTTCTGACGTGTTTTTGTTTATGCTCCTTTTTTAATTTTGAAGATTTTGCTAAAATTTTATAAAAATAATGGGTTTTTTTCAAAATGAAGGGATGTACATGTGTTATTTATTTAATAATTATGACTCTTTAGACCTAGTATGTTCCTTAAAACATTAAAATTATTCTGAAAATCAATTTTTGAAAAATGTGTCTCCAACATAGTTGGACAATGGCAATGGGCAATAATGGCAATGGGTGGCAAGTTGTTATAATCCCAATTTTTCCGATTAGTTTTTAGTCGAATAATGGATTCGAATACCTAATACGAAAGGCTCACAAAAGTAAAGGAGCGGATGCATGTTCAAACATTCATCACTCAATATTCTGTCGCTGGCGAGCTGTGGAAATTTGTTGAGTAGGATGCCAGCACAAATGTAATCCCACTCATTTGACTTCACATAAAACTGCAAGGACTGTTGTTTATACCTCTCGGAGAGCTGTAAAATATTGTGTTAAGATAAAATTAATTAAGTAAAATATGAAAAATATAGTACACAATTACAGAGTGCATGTTATTATAACATATTCAAACGGGTGTCCAAAAATACTTGTATATATATAAAGCTACATTTTTTTTTCTTTTTATTTTGAAATAAATATAATGTGTATCACTATATTATTCTGTAAAGTAATATTATGCAAAGCAATTTAGGAAAGGATTTTAGATTGAAAAAAAGAATCATTTTTCGAAGAAAACGAAATTTGAAGATGAACAGTTGAAGTGTTTTGAGACTATGCACCAAATAAGTGAGTGATATTCCATTTTTTAAAGAATACTTGTATTTAATATTACACGGAATTTTTTAAGCTATGAATTGTGATGGAGATTCATCCGTCGGATTGAAGCTGGACAATCCAGGGTGGAAATCACTCATTGGCTACAAATGTCCCATATAATGACAGCAGTTTTCAAACATTGGGTACAATAGCAAGGATAACTATACAAATTTGCCCAAGTGTCACAACACCTGGAAAAGTTGCTATGAGGTTTTCCTTTTGCGGTAGGTGTGTCATAAATGCACTAGTCTTGATTCCTAGAATGTTTTGGTGGGCAGTTAAACGCACCTTTTTGCAGTGGGAACGGTGCATTGCTACTGTGTGATTAACTGAGAGGACGAAATATTTCACGACGCTAAGCCTAACTTTTACAAACAATGAGCATCATAAAAAACCCATTTCCTTAATGAAATTGTAGCTACATATAATGAAATCAAACAAAGACTTTCTGAAAATAATTTCCTTAAAATCTATTTGCAAAAAAATAAAATTTTTGACCTACCTTTCAGTAAAAACAAAGCTTTTGGAGAGAAAAAAATTTAATCTAAATTTTTGCACTATATGTTGTAAATATTGTTACGAATTTTGTATAAAATAGTGTAAATAATCTGTATTTGGATGTGTAATGCATTTATATTACTCTTGTTATACGTATTTTATGTTAAATATGTAATATTCACAAGCAACGCCGTCCCTTACGTTATAATAGCGATTCAATAGAAACTTGGCGAAATATTGGTGATAGGACCAAGTTGGCATCATTTTTGGTGACCAACTTGGCGACTTTGTCGACCATTTTCGCAACATTGGAAAACCATGTTGACGAGTTCGAGACCCTCTGTGTTCTTGTAGAAATTAATGGAGAAATCCACTAATTTCACGATCTATGACGCAAGAGGATTTTTTTCTGGAAGCTTCCACCGGTTCTATAAATAGAGCTATCTCACCTAAGCGAGTCACACCCTTCGGGGTACCCACCAGGCTAGCTAAATCAATATCTCATTTCCTATTATCGCAACTTCAGTACAGCCAATAGAGAGATGTCTCACTCATTTTCAACCGCCAATCACAGGTCACCATATCCAGCCCACATCCTTGCATAGAAAATCTAATGATTTTCCCGAACTCTTGCATCATCCACTGTCTCCTACTTCAACCAATCAGAGATCACCATCATCCCCACCAATCAGGAGGACTTCATCTCTCAAGCAAGTCTCTTCCACTTCCCAGGCAACACTCACTATCCTGTTATGGGACGGAGGATACCATTGCGATCCATGTTCCAAAATTTATATATTAGCGGCTAAACGAGTCAGTATGGTTTTAAATAGCGTATATTAAACTTGCCTTGACCGTGATTAGCTCGGCTGTGCTTGTGCATAAGCTTTTACATACGCGTATTTTAGACATTGATAATTGTGTCTGAGTACTGTTGAAGGTGTGAAGACCTGAAATTTATTCATTGGATTTTGCTGTTGAACCCTGTATTTTTAAGGATTGATTTTCGACAATAAATCCTCATCTCTCTTAAAGAACTGTCTTGTTGTTTACGACTGATTTGCATAAAATCCTCGAACCCCGATCAACGCAACAATATTATATATACATATAATTCAGAAAGGAGACAGAATGTGATAGTCTTTAAAGAAAAGGTAAACACTAAAAACCACGTTGAACATTTAACAATGATAATTTTTTTCGTTGATTTCTTACTGTTTTTGTGTGCTCTGACTACGTTTCTTCGGTTTCCCCTTTTTCATTCACCTCCATAAAGTCTTACCCAGTATAATATCAACGATGATCATCAGCAGTGCGTCTAAAACTAAGAAAGATAATAACTGAATGAAAACAGAAATTTCTAAGACAAGAGCAAAATGCTCATACCCCCCCCCCTGCTCCACCAAAAAGAAGAAGAAACCTTATTTAAGGCATTTAAAATTGCCCAATATCTTACATCACGTGCAGCTACAGCTGTGCGTTAGCTGAGTTTTGTTGTTTGTTTATATATATCTCTCAACTTATACTTCATTGTTTAGCTGATAGACTAAATTTGATATGCATCAGTCTTAAAACGGTGTTATGTATACAAGCATCTGTTGAAAGGTATTACGAGAATGTTCATTGTTATATTATGCTTGAATATTTAAATGTAAAATTTGAATTCATGATCTTAGTATAGTAATTCTAAATTACTGCAAGGATTTTTATTATTTTTTAAATGTAAACTTGAATTAAAACATATGCGTATTTCACGATATAATTTCTGTTATATACATTTCTAGAAAAATGACTGAAAAGATGGTTTTAACATGCAAAAGGGAACTATTACTCACTTACTGTCAAAATGTTTTTCATTTCTAAAATGAAAAGCACCTTTTTCTTCTGAGATGAATTATTTTGTGATATTGTTTTAAGAGAACCAAGATGTTCTAAGCCTCTTCAAAAAATCGAGTTTTCAATTTTCATCTTTAAAAATAAAGTAGATTTAATGCTGATTCCAAAAAAAGTATAGATTTAAATCTGAATGCCCGAAAAATTACAGTTTTATAATATAAAAAACACCTGCCACGCTCAGCTTGTACAGCTGAAAAATACATCCACAAATATTCCCTCCCAGAACCAGTTTTTTAGAAACATTTTTAAAGCATGTTTAGAGACTATGTCCAAAAGGACTTTAATTAAAATGTTTGTATGGCTGTACCCAGAACCCAAATGAAAGCCTCAACAACTGTTTGTCGAATTGAGCTACTTAAAACACATCTGTGAGCAAAAACACTTTACAGATTGGTGTAATTCATGCTGTTATATGTTTTAATGAAGGTGTATATGCCAGAACAGATGTATTCGAAGAACTCAAAATAAATCCCAGGATCAATTCTTGTGAAGGTCTTGAAAAATTGACAACGTTAGAATTTGTAAAGCCAGGAAGACATCACAAAAAGCCACACAAAAAAGAGACCAGGATTATTTAAAAACAAAATAAAAATAAACATAGTGCTTTGGAAGAGTCCATGTAAGAGGAATACCATGCTGGAATGCTTTAAATATAAAATTTTATGTAGCTGTATAAATTTATTTAGTTTTTTTCCATATTACTCAAAATGTGTTTTTCCAGTTTTTAGGTACATATGTAGCAAAATCTGTCTATATTTTAATAAAACTAGGTATGAGCTTTCGTATAATAACAATGCACTTAATGTACTGATTTAATTTCTGAAATGTTAGTATTTTTATTTTTACTTCCCAATTATCTAAAAAAAAATTACCATTTTTATCGAAATTTCAAAAAGTCAAGATTCAAATATTTTTTCAAAAAATTTCTAAGAAATGAAACGTAAAAAAATTAGAGCATTTATATAAAGGAACAAATTTGTAACTTAAACAGCATGTTTTGAAGTGTTATATGTTATAAAAGGAAAAAACATACACTTAAAATCAGCACCATGTCTACGAAAGTTCTTTTTGGAGTGTACTTTTTCGAATCCTTATATTTCAAAAATATTGTATATATTTACTAATTTTATGTTATAGTATATTAAGAAAAGTATAAAAGTATATTGTATGACCTAAGTTTTTTTATAGAGTTCTTTTGTTTTTGGAAATAATGATCTTTTTAAACTAAATACTTTGCTCGTTTTGCTTTACCGAGAACGTCCCAGTTACCTTAAGGCTTTTTCAATTAACTATATACTTCCTGACTTATAGCTTAATATCAAAGCAGGTCTTTGAAGTCCTTTTAATGCAATTGGTGACATGCAACCAAAATCAATGAAATATTTAGGACATCATGTTGTTATTGTTGTTACATACATAGGGCTTAATTGGAAGGATCAATCGAAATATGTTAAACAGCCCATCTCACAAGAACAATGATAAATAATAGAAAAGAACAAGCATAAAGGACAAAAGTAAGAACTAGATGATATTAAATTGGGAGCAAAAGAAAAAATTAAAAATAAACAACAAGAAAAGGAACATAAGACATATAGTCTTTTTAAAGAGTTCATGAAAGTTCTGCCATTCCAGTATAGTTTGCATATCTCACCACACTTTTGAGACTCTTCATCTAGTTCTGGGCACATAAGAAGATTATCTGTATTCATGATACCAGAATTACACAGGCATATTCTAGAAGTAAGGATGCCTATTTTTTTAAGATGATGTGTCATGCAATCATGACCTGCTTGCAGTCTGAAGTGTGTCACCGCCTCTTTACGGGGGTTTTGACAATTTTTTCTGTGTTTTACATGTTAGCCTAGGATTTGCCTGTAGATTTTGCTACATGGCCAGATTTAAGAGAATCCACTAATTTCTCAAAAATCAGTGTTTTAAGTGACTCTGGAGGAAGAAGTTTATTGTCTTGTGGTTTAAGTGCTCCTCTCTGGGCCAATAAGTCTGCCTTTTCGTTTGATAATCGCATGTGAAGGAATTCATTTAAAAGCAATTTTTTGTTGTATTTATAAAAAAATTAAAGGTTTGTCTTTTTTCTGAAGTATTCTGGGTGTATGTCATGGTTTATAACTGTAGCCGGATGGCTTCTTTGGAATCGACTAGAATAAATTATTTAGAGAAACAACCAATCTTCATCTTCAGGTTTTCCAGAGGTGGTGAAATTGCAAGAATATCGGCATCAAAATTTAACATAAAATATATATATTTAACATTGACTTTGTTACAATTCATTAGTTTTTTTTCATCTATTTCTTGTAATAATTTCTCACAAGCCCCTAGGGGAAACATTTAGGTCTGCATGGTATTTCAAATGCATTCGTCCATCCATTGAGCTCAACGTTATGCCTTCATTTTAATGAAGGTACCTACTGCTTGTCTCCTGATTTCAATGGTAATTGGTTAGTTGGATGCATAGCTGTAGTTGGGGTAGTTTTCCCCGCTCCTGTGATATATCGAATAGCTTTTCTTTGGGCGTTTTCCAAGGAATCAATATTTCCTTGTGAAATAAAAATTACTTATCATATTGAAATTCGTAACGAAATTTCGCACAAAAAAATTATTTTTATCAATTAAAAAAGAGGCTACATTTTGACTGCTAAAAGGTTGACGTAATAGAGATTTCGACAGTTTGCCCAAAGCGAAAGAAATTCCAATTCTAGGGCTTTACATTCTTTGAACTAGATTCCATTTTTCCAACAAAACTGTATGAAAACCTCACATGCAGGTTCTTGTAACCGAATATGTATCTAAGATTATTTCAGATCCCATTTAATTTTGCAAAATTCTGATTTTGTAAGATAGACGTTAAGGAAAATTTCCATATGTGAGCCTTTAATATTCATGATGCAGACGATATTTTTCGATCATGTAAATTCCCTTGTATTGCTTTTTTTCGTACATTGGCAGCATCAAAGTATTACTTGTTTGAAGATAAATTTATTTCTGTTGTTTCTGCAAAAAGGAATAAAGAAGTAAGTCAAATAAAAGCCATGTTTTTATTTAAGACATAATGATCTGTTTCACTGTTATAAATATTATGCTGTTATTCTATAAAATAAAAAGGAAGTGTAACTTAGGCATGATTTACTTTATCAAGCCTTTGAAGTTTTTTTAAATGAACTCAAACTAAAATGATATCCTTAAGCAGGTGTTTTGATGCCATTCTACAAAATAGCAACATGCCATTCTGCAAAATAAGGGTATTCGTTTTTAAAATTATCGGCTGCATAATGCACAAACAGTTTCATATGAAAATCATATACAGTAGATGAGTATACGTCACTATTTAACAAAGGAAGCGCATCGGGGTAAAGGGATGTAAACTGATTATATGCGAAGTTCCCACAAGTTAGAACGATATTGCTGTTCGATGAAGGACAACGACGAAATACACAGGAAGGGACAAAAGCAGGGGCAAGAATGCAGTCGTATTTGGTGAAAGGACATAAGGAAGTCCACGAAACGATCATTAGAAGAGCTCAAACAATTCTTGATTCAGCCTCACGACCGATATAATGTGTAACTCGGACTGCAATGACAAAAAGGACCTTGAATAAATTGCAATGAGATCGAATCTAAGCCCATGGCCCTCATTGCCTTGAATAATGCAGTAGTATTGTTAAAGCCCTTGTTCGAAATGGAATCTCATTGACTACAGTAGAAAGGGTTTCCATAATCAGCCCTGCCTCTATCTGAAACTAGATTAAAAGTCAACACATGAGTGGAAGCGCTAATAATACTTGCTTGCTGCTCGTAGCATAGCTAGATGACCAAAGGTAATGGTCAGAATTGAATTGAATTTAATAATTTAAATATTCTTATTCAGAGCACCTGTATACCAAAGTGCTAATTTGATAATATTTTACACCTTGTTGTATGCATATGATTTTGGTCTTATGTTTCAATCAGTTTCACTTGACAATTATTTTTATTTTCTTTGAAGATGTCTAATACATTCAGTGAATAATTATTTATGGAATTACCTTTTTTAATAAGTAAACGCTAGTCACGCCAATTATCTATTTCTATAGCTCTTAAAGTTCCCTTAAATTATGTATGCATTATAAAATCTGGCTCTAACCTTACGGTTCAATCCTAAGTCTACTATGTTTATAGATACGGAATCATCCATCTTTTTAAATTAAAATTTTAGGTAATTCATTTTTAAAAATTAAATATCTCTGATCTAAGGTTATGTAGTTAAAACTTTTCTACAAGCAGGTTTATGACTATTGTATATATATATATATATATAGGCAACAGTTATAAACCTAAGTATAACCAGTCAAGACAGTAAGAAATATCAGCCGCAGTAGTACAATAGCAAATTCTTGGCCTTAGAAACCAAGATTGCAGGTTTAAGCAAAGTTTGGCAGCCAGCCAACCTTCACCTGTAATTGTCCTATACACTGGATCATAAGGAAAATAAGAAATATTAAGAGGAATGCAACTATTACAAGTAAAATACACAATACTATTAATATATAATGATAAAATTTATTAGCCTACGTAATTACTAGTATAGAGTAAAAATCAATATAATAAAACTAGAAAGAAAAAGCATACTTCGAGAGCACAGCAACAGGTTTATGTTCCCGCCAAATTCAAAAGAGCATTAACAGTGCCACATAAAAGTAAAATTAGTAAATTATGATAAAATAATATTAAGTCTATAAAAATACATTTACAAAACCTTAAGTATTAATACAAAATGTATTGAAAAATAAAAGGACTTCCTAAGTATACACAATGATACTAAAATAAAATAAAGTATTATAAATTTATAAACATGTAGCGCCATCTTTTGATTAACTGTATAACTAATTTGGAAAAAACACCCACTTAATGCAAATATTATTACATACTGTCATTTCACTGAGAACTATTAGAAATACAATTGACAAGAAAATTAGCAGTATATGCGTGTTCAATAAAATGGCTAATAAAGTTATTAAAATTTTAAAACATTTTAGATTAGTCACTAACTAATACCTTATTACGATAAATATATTTAGAATGTTTCTATATATAGAAATTTATAAATTAGAATTTCAATATGTCGTTTTAAGAATGTTAAAGTTAGAAGTCTCTCTTTTATCATAAATATTATACGTAGTTTATAATACTTAATATACAACGATACACACATCTAAGAAATTAATTTTAAATAGATTATTATTAATTTTAACTAGTTTTAAGTGATCAGGATTAAAGTTAATATTGAGGTTAACATTATTATTTTTACCAAAAACAATTAGATCATTTATATATCTAAAATGTAATAGTCATTATTAATAATATAATTATACACATAAAAATGTAAATATAAGTTAGGCAAACAATTGCTACCAGGGCCAAATGAGGCAAACTTTTAGTTTGTTTATAAAATGAACCTTTAAACAATGTAATTTTCTTTTAAGACTAAATCTATGAGAGTTTTAAATTTGGGGAAATTAATAGTAAGATTATGATTACTGTGATTTTCTAAAATTATCTTACAAATATCCTTGATATTACTGGAATTGCAAAAATCTTCAAAATCAAAACCATGAACTAAACAAAATATTTTTAAAAAACCTGTAATAGTTTTACTATTTTTAATTATGGTTAATTATTTTGCTTATTGATGAAGTTTTGTAAAATATTATGCAGCATTTTACCTGCAGTAGTGATATATGCTTTAAAACCATTTGCTATATTGCGAAATATAACATGATTTTTACGGAATTTAGATGCTAAAAATACATAAGGAAACATAATCTTAGGAATGCAAATACCTAGTTTTCTATGTATAGCAATAATTCAATTACTAATTTCTGTGTGTCAAGTCCAATCTTTTAGAATATCCATTGTTAAAAAAGTGTTCATTAAGCATATTATTATAAAAATATTTACAATTTACAGCATAAATGCCAGGCACTTGGCGAATGTAAACGAAAATAAATTTATTTTGTCAATCACATAAATCATCTGTTTTACCATCTTTATAAGAAAATTCAGAGTTAGATTGGCTAGTTAAATTTCATCAAGTTTTTTAGAATATTATACTTAAATTAATCTCTCACAGATGCCTCTCTCTCTCTTATATATATATATTTATATATATAGTATAGTAAAATAAAATTAAAACAATAAGAGACAAAATTCTTCTTCCTACAAGGCTAAAAAAGTAAGCAATTAGATTATAAGGAACCATATTAAGAAAATAAATTGTGGCAAAAGAATATTGGGTCTAAAATTGGATAAAAACAGACAAAACAGGAAACAGGTGTAGAACTATTAAAATTGAAGACACCAAAAGAGTCTTTGGACTAAAATAGGAGTTTTATTATGATTTCTAAAGCTGTCGCTGAATTAGGCCCAGCCTAATTTAGGGTTATAATATATGTGTGTGTGTGTGTGTTACTAGTATCATATTTGTTATAATAGTTTTCTTTTAAAGAACCTATGAAATGGCCACAGCTGAGCTATTATCTTTCTCTCCAACACAATGCTAAGTGTGCCTTTTTTAGGATTTGCTCATTTATGACATGGCAATATTCCTTTATTTACCCTGTGGCCTTCAACAAGGTAAGACAAGAGTTATTTCTTTTCTTTTTACTTATATTTTGTGCTTTTATATAATTAAGGTATTTGAGATCATTCAATCATTATTTGATGATATCGTACGAATCTATGTTGACCTTTTTGAACAGGTTATGCTGGACTGCACGCGTAAAAAATGTGTCTTCTTTTTTAAAATCTTTACATTTAAATCATTAAGTTATGACGGATCTATACGTGGCTCTACTAACCCCTTGGGGTTCTTCTGGTGAAACAATATTATCAACCAACTTTCACCGAGAGAGGAAAGCGGGATTATGCCAATTAAGTATATTATATAAATTATGTATTCGCGAGTTTGAGAGCTAGTTGGCGAGTTAGTTGGTTAGTTGGAGAGTGAAGGATCGTGAAATGATTAAATGCATTTGGAGTTTATCAATAAAAGATTACTGAGAGTGGATCAATCGACGGTGATTAAATCCAGATAAGGATCGCCTTGAAGGATTCAAGTGTAGGACTTGACTCCATAAAAGTACAGGTATCGTGATCCTGATTTAAATAGAAGTTAGCTTATTAGTGCATGACGTAGTTTATATTGAGCTTGGTTAAGTTATCGTGGAATCAATTGAGGGTCCGTAGTATTATCCCAGGTTCTTGAGTCTCACCTCCACGCTCTGCTATCTGATCTGTTCTCTTAATCAGATTGTTATTGTGTCTGCTTGATATTTTGGTGACAATAAAACAATTAGTGAACAACAATCATGTCTGCTGATTATTCAGTTTCTACCACACACCTAGCGGGTCTTAGGGTAAACAAGGGGTTTCAGAGGGAAGCAGGAACCGACAGGCATTACAAAGTTACTTTTACAATAGCATCAATAATATATAACTTCTTTATTTATCATTATTGTCATACATTATTTTATGTATATATTAATTTTCTGAAACCCTTTTGCTTGAGAGGACTAGATAAATCCTTATGACTATGCAATTATATAAGAAATTTTAATCGTTTCAGATACTTTCCTACGTATGTTGTAAATAATTAATTAAATACTTTTCGTTAAAATGCACATGGAAATTGTAAAATACATTCGCATGCTGAATTATGTTTGGAACTACGATGCATGTCCATAAACTAAATGCCATTTGTTCTACCGCAGCTGTAGTTTGCTGTTTAACACTTGAGCACACACATGACTCTGGTTAATAATCAGTCCAGTGACACTAATACAGCCGAATTATATTGTTTTACAGAATAATGAGTATTAAAAGCATTTAATTCGCTCGTCGATCCCGCTGACTGTGAAGTGTGTTCTGTAATCTGTTTTTTAAACTCAAGGAGTCTCTATAAGTGTGCACTGAAATTCAACGCCCATTTAAACCGAAAATGTGCAATGTGCAATGGAATGGGGAGAAATTGGGTTAGGCAATTCAATGATAGGTGCACAAATATTCACGAAGAAGCCCAGAGTGGGTGTTCTCCTGTTGTCAGCGATAGTTTGTTTAAAAATTTAATGAGAAAATTCGTGTAAACAGACTGTTCACAATGAGATTGCTTTGTAATGAGAGTTTTACTGGCGTAATCCATCTTTAAAGAGTGTATAGACAAGTTGACTTCCAGATATGAGAAATCTCTGGACAATGGTGGTAGTTATGAAAAAATAGTTTCAGATGCACTCTTTCATGTAAAAATAAATTTTGTTTTGAAATTAAAATTACGAATGATTAAATTTGAAAAAGATCTGATGTGCCCCTCCAGGACTCACATTATTGCTGATGAACTACTGTATTCACGATAAGTACAAGATTTATATTCTAAGTATTTAAATCATTATTTCATCCGATGTGCTCACATAGCTTAG
>BMAO01020095.1:0-29924 GCA_019973975.1 Trichonephila clavata | reverse complement strand
AATTCTAATCACTATTAGTCAACATTAGAGAGCAGCTTTTGCTGATTCCTTCATGTGTTTTAACTTCTACCAGAAAAAAATGAGGATTTTTAAAATACTATCTAATTCTATAACAGTTAATATATAAAAATTAGCCGTCACCCACCCACTTCGCTGAGTACTTCATTATGTGTATGAATATATACTGTTTATAAATCATTGATATCTAAGTCCTAGCATTTAGTGTTCGATTGTATTGAAAAATATTCTTTTATAAAACTGACTTGTTTATTTAAAAAAGACAAGACTTGTGAATTTCTAAATTTGAAAAAGAATCATCTTTTACGCTCTCGTAACCGGCTCCCCGAAAGTGGATTTCCGTCAAACTAATTTTTAGTGGATCTCAACTCAACAAAATAAACATGCTTGACACATTTCAAATCTAAGTTTAAACTTCAAAAAAGGAAATGTGTTTGCCAATAAGCCCAATAACTCCACGCTACCCCCCCCCCCCATAAGAATCGGTTTCCGTAAAAGACGTTCTCGACGGATGTGTATTCACTAAAAAACGTATTTAAAAATTTCAAATATGTGTGCTGAACAGTGTTCAAAAACAAAATTTTTTAACTTTAACACCTCTTCACCCAAGGATCCTCAACCCCCGAGCCGCGGACTGGCACCGGTCCATAGATCAAATGGTCCCTAAGGAACATTAAATTATTGCCATTTTATTTACCGTAGTGTATTTCTCTCGGATTTGTGTGACTTTTCACGTGGAGATCCCTTTATATTCCATATTAAATCACTTTATATTGTTTGTCTGAAGTAACTGCATTTTATTATGAAGGTATACTTAAATATAATTAAATTAAAATTATTAAAACAAAACAATCTAAAACAAAGAAAATCATCTTTGCACCCTGAACAGGCCGAGGTAAAATGGTCAAACGTCGACCGGTCCGTGGCGATAAAAAGGTTGGAGAGCACTGCTTTAACCCATCTCAACCCTACCTTGGATGTCGATTTTCGCATGCCTATTGAGTATCAAGTCAGTACGCCTAATAGTTCAAAATGGGAATATTTATGAAAAACTTCCCCTAACCCCTCGCAACTCTCCATTGGGAGTCGATTTCGTGAAACCTTCTTTGACGCAGGTCTCTAATCCATCAAAGTAACGTGGCTGGCCAAATTTCAAGTCGGAAGGTCTAAAAGATCAAAAACAGAAATATTTATTTATAACGTCCCATAAGCCCTCGCAATGCCCCCTAATGTTGATTTACGGAAAAAAAATCCGTTCTTAGTGAAACTCTTCTCCATAAAAGGAACATGCATACCAAATTTCAAGTATGTATTTTATATAATTCCGGAGATACCGTGATGAGTGCGTCACTTTTCTCTTTTATATACGTATACAGAAAAAAGAGAAGAAGAAAAAAAAGAGTTCGATAATATGTTTACATTTGAAAACAGTAAAAAAAAAACGCTTGTTAAAAAAAAAGCGCTTAATTTTCGCCTTTTTCGATAAATATTATGATATATATCAATGATTTATTATTATATCCTATCGGTATCTATGCAATTAAAGTAAAACACAGTAGTTTTATAATGTCCATTTGGGATGTTTGTACACTTAAAAAAAGACAGGTGTTTAGTATATATATATATATATATATATATATATATATATATATATATATATATGAGTGAATTTCTCTATTCTTATGATGAATAATTTTATTCTTCTTTCTAATATTACGAAATTCTTAAGAACAATTTTAATATAGAAGAACACGTAGAAAAAAAATATACAAAAGAACAAGAACACGTAGAAAAATAATATATAAAAGAACAAGAACATATGAAAAAAAAATGGCCCTTTTTTTCGTATTTTCGCTTTTAGTAACTGTTAACCGTACAGAATATCAGTTGTAACTCTGCATTCGAGTACTGAACATCTCTTGCTGATACTTACAGATCAAGAGACCAAAAATTGGTTTTTAGAGAAGATTATTTATAAAAAAAGATTATTCACTTTGCTTTTTGTAAGTTTGTGGAGCAGTGTTTGGTAAGTCAACTTTCAAATAAATATTAATCTTTTGTATAAAAATAATTTGTCCTTCTGTCAATGATAAGCAATTTATTTCAGTCTTTGTATTCAGAATGTCATTTTTGGAACTAAGCAATCAAGCAGTAAAAAAAATCATGCGAAAAATTAGTAGAGTATCGAAATTGTTAAGTAAAAAAAGGGAATTATACCTAAACTATTATCTCATTTATTTGCATACTATTTAATAGATTTCATTCCTTGCGAAATCTTTCAAGTGATACATTTTCTCTTTCGATATGTACTTCACGCTTATGTATCTCCTCTATAGAATAGTATTGTAATAACTAATGCTGAGTTTTGATCTCTTGTATAGTTATTTAAGATATCCGACTACTCTAAAATTGTGAATTTTACCAAAATTTGACAAATTCTTTTTATGATTTTATTTTATAAGCCATCTTATTAGCTTTATAAAAATATCAAGTTTATTATTTTCTGTTCACTAGAGCAAAAAAAAGCGCTTTAATAAAAGCAGATGCCATTATTTTAAGCAAGATGTCATACTTTAAAACGCGTTTGACTCGAAATGTGCTTTTTTGAAAATGCCCGAACGGGGCCAGCGATTGCTAAAAAAGTTTTGAAAATAATTATCTGAAATTTTTCTTGTCTATGTTCTGCATAATAGTAGAAGTATTTTAACCTGCAGATTTATCAATCACTGTATTATTACAAAACGTATGGTCCTTTATGTGAATATAATCCCTGTTTTTTTTAAACAATTTCATATAATACCTAAGATAAAGTGCGCTAGTTTTTGTAAAAATTAAAATATCTCTTATACTGAAATTCATTTAAAAAATGAATAACATAGCAACACAACAGAATTGAAAAATTAAAAATATTTATTCATAAAATTTTGTTGAGGAATTGCCTGCGATTATGTTACTTTTAGCAAATTATTAACAATCCTTTCCCGTTTTAGTAATAATAATTTCTTTTTCTCTTCTTAATTTTAGCATATTTTTCTTCAAATGTACTATACAAATCTAAAAACTGCAAAGAAGTCCCCATATTCAATTTTTAAAAAAATACTTGTCGCAGTAATCGGATACATTGACGCTTTTTAAGAGTGTAATCAATTTTAATTTAAGATTTATGAATTTGAGAAGAAAATGGTCGTTATGTCATATACAGTCAGCAGTGGCGCACACAAGGGGGGGGGGGTCCTGTTTGTCCAGACACCCCCCAAAGCCCTTGAGTTTTTTTTTTTTCGATTGATGATAATCCTGTATATAACGTAAAAAATTTGTTGTTGTTGCTTATCCCACCTGATCGTCAGTAACATCAGATCAAGGTCCACGAAATTCATCGCGGCAAAGGGTTAGAACGTTACGTCTGTCATTAACCTGAGCTTTGAGCCCCCATGATGGTGACAGTACGATTTTGCTCGGTACAACACGAACGTAAAAAATTAATTAAGTACATGTAATTCACAATTTACTTTATTAATTAATGCTAATTATAAATTCAATAATTTGTTTTTTATTGCTTTTTGTTAACAAAATCAGAAGAATCAAGTAGTGTTGTATTGAGGTATGATACAAGTTGGGGGACTTTAGACCATGGACCCCCCCCCCTCCCCTTGAAAATTTTTTCTGTGCGCTACTGACAGTCAGGCCTCTATTTAAGAAAGTCGTTAAATCCCGAAAAAAGTCCGTTATGTGGAAAATTCATTTCATAGAGATATATTTTCAACAAGGGCGTAGTTACCGCCGTGTCAATGACAGTTGCCCCAACTTGTGTAACGTTTTGACACTTTCAAATAAATTTTATTAATGCGATCATTTTTATGAATTTTCCTTTTATCAATAATCCCAAGTCTCTTGTTTGGATTCTACTGTCATAAGAACAAAGCTACCACATGTTTTGATAATTTGATTTTTTCTTTTGACAAAGCCTCACTTCTGTTTACCTCATATATTATATTTATCAAGTGCAGGGTGGAAATCAGTACTATTTGTTTAAAAATAGTTCAAACTTGCTTGTGTATTTTTGTTTCAAATTTATTCGAATACTTTTTGATTTTAGTAAAAACAACGTCTAAATAAAGAACCGAATTTATCAGAGAGTTCATTGGAAGCATTTAAGAAACACTCTAACAATTTTTGTATCAAGTCATATGCTTATCCTTAACAGTTTCATTTGTTTATCAACATATATAATGTAACAAATTTTATAGGATGCTGTTGTTACCTCTGCATTTTGTGGCATTTCCACCAACAAAATATTTTGTTGTTGTTGCAAAGATTTTTTTCTTAAGAAAGTCAATTTATCTCATCTTGTAAGAGATCCTCGAGAAAAAATAGCCTTTGAATGATTTGGGCTCTGTGCTATAGTAACAAGGAAAATTATATTTTTAAATGTAACATTTTCACGACAAATCAAACAAGGTGTAGATCCATGTTTGTTTTTCTCTAAGAAATAGTCAAGATCCCAATCGTCTTGAAACAATATATATACATTAGATAGTTTGCGCTGGGGAAAACTAGAAGATTAATTCAAAATTAGTTTCACACATAAATTGGTCGCTATTCCCCTGTTATTTGTTAACGATATCCATTACAATTAGAAAAAGAAAAAAGTTATCTTGTATTTCATACCTTACGACATCAATAGCAAAATTGGTGTATTTGATTGCTAGAATTTCTCGCTAAATAATTGAATTGTTCTTAAATAATTGAATTTATTCGAGCAACGGGCCCCGACTGTGGCACTCAGAAGAGTCTGGTGGGCGACACGCGGGCCGCAGGAAGAAAATCGCTGATCTAGACGAATAATATGGATTGAAATATATTTTTTAAACTATAATTAATTAATTAAATTTTATTAATGACTTAATATTTAAAAAAACTGTATTAACATCAAGTGTCATCCACTACAAGTTAAAAAAATGTATTTTTTAATTGAGTGGATGAATAAAAATTATTATACTAACAATTGAAAATTTGAACAAGATATATAAATAAATACACTGGTGTTCAAAAGTTAAGCATAAATCGTAAAATGCAAAAAACATAGAGTAAATGTTCGTAAAATTATTCCAAATTTCTTTGCGGATATTAATTGGGTGAAGAAGAAACATTGGGTTTATGCAAAACTTTTCAGTCGACTGCGTCCTGCGCGAAACACCGGCGCATGTCGGAACGCGAAGAAACCGATTCACGTAGCACAGACAGTTCAGACAAGTTTCGTGCAACTGCTGTGCGAAGGAACGTTGTTAACCATCAAACAAGGTGAATGATGGCACAAAGACGCCAACTGGACATGTTTACGAAAGGAAGAATCGTTGAAATGCTGCAATCCTCACAATCACAAACCGAAGTATCTCGAATTCTGAATGTGGACCAGTCTGAGGTGGCAGAGGTTTCAAAGAACGGGAGATGTTACCCGACAACCAGTATCAGGTCGACCAAGAGTCACAACCCCTCGCCAAGAACGATATCTGGTAATAACTGCGCGACATCAGAGGGACAGTACTGCCAGAGCACTGGGTTAGGTGCTCACAGTCGCCACTGGAATATGAATTTCGAGACAAACTGTCTACAGGAGACTCAATCGTGCTGTCCTGTATGCCAGAAGACCAGAAGTTTACATTCCCCTCACGTCTGCGCATAAACGTGCTCGTTTGAACTGGAGTTTAAAACATCAACATTGGAGTGTGGGAGAGTGGGCCAATGTGATGTTCAGTGACGAGTCCCGGTTTAGTCTGAGTAGTGATTCTCGGCGGGTAACGATATGGAGAGAACGTGGAACACGTTTTGAATCAAGAAACATAGCGGAAAGACATCATTTTCCATCAAGGGGAGTAATGGTATGGACAGGCATCATGATGGACGGCCACACAGACCTCCATTTCTTTGACACGGGGTCTGTGACTGCTCAAAGATACAGAGACGAAGTTCTTGAGCCTTATGTTCGCTTGTTTCGAGGTGCTGTCGGTCCTGATTTCATATTTATGGATGATAATGCGCCATGTCACCGAGCGGTGCTGATTGATGACTTCCTTGAAACGGAAAACATCCAGCGCATGTCGTGGCCTGCGAACTCCCCTGATTTAAATTCTATCGAGCATGCATGGGATATGCTCGCGAGACAAATTGCAGCCCTTTCGCACCCACCAAGCTCCATTACAGAACTGAACAGAGCTCTCCAAGAAGCTTGGAACCGTTTGAGCCTACAACTCATCCATCATCTCATAGCAAGTATAGTAAATCGCTGTGCAGCGTCCCTGGCATTCAGAGGTGACCACACGCCTTGTTAAACTGCAGCATCAGCATTTTATTTGTTTTCTTTCATTTTTTCTTTAAAGTGTGAGTCCTTGCTATGCTCAGTTTTCTTTCAAACTGCTACTTTGGATAATAAAATTAATTATTATCATTCTTTTGATTTGCTTCCTTATTTTATAACCATTTTACACTTGCATATCACGTTTCCCGCCATTCTGATTTACAGTTCCATCTTTATTCACATAATTATCAATTATGCTTAACTTTTGGACACCAGTGTATATGTAGGAAGAGTGTGAACTAGTAGTAGGAATGAAATAAAACAATGGCACTTTTATTCAATTTATTTACAGAGCTAGTTTCATATCATTTATAACTAAAAGCCCATTAAATTTTTGAATCAATTTCATGCATCCTATCATACTTTCCTGCAATATTTTTAAAACAAGAGGGAGATTGTGCTTCTTGAAATTTTCATCACAACTAGCAAGTTAATGACAAACAATTTGCATTTATATTTATCCTTGTTGATATTTATACAAAAAAAAAATCTTTGCTTACAAATATATGTTGACCAAATATAGGGAACATTTTCTGTGAATTTTGTTTTCAAATTATCTTGACGGGCCTCTAAAAAACTCTTCACAGGCCACATGTGGTCCACGGGCTGTCAGTTGCCCCCTCCCCCACCTTAGTTTAATGTAATTGACAAATTTACACACAAAATTCGATTACTCTTAATTTCAAATTCAATATGACGTAAAAATAATGATTGACAAAGTGACATTGTGAAAATCAATGAAAATAGTAAAATTAGCTCTAAAGCAGGAAAAGTCTAATTTTTATTGGTAAAAATGCCGCCATGAGAAGACACTGCTTTAATTGATTTCCAGAAATGTTAATTTATTTTCATACATGAGTTAGGATTCACTCTTGAATGCGAGAGACAGATACACATAAACCCTCAACAAAAGTGACAAAAATACATTTCGTATTTGGTGACATTCTCAAGGGTCAATAAAAAGTGAGTTGAAATGACTTTTATATGCAGCAACAATGTAAGTCAATTTTAATTATTCAATTTTAGAATAAAGTTATTACGGTATTATTGGTAGGAATATTTTTTCATAACGCTGAAAACTGAATTCCCAACATGATGAGGTCCTCGTCACTTGACCATGGTTTAAAATTACGAGGTCCGTCGCCAAAAGACTTCGTGTAGTTAAAACTGTGCGACGTTAATCTTCACTCACTCACCCAACATGATGATATTTTGACAATGTGGTTGCTTTTGCATTGAGCCACAGAAATAAAAATATCTTCTTTAGTTCTTGGTTTTGGAAGGAATGGAAGATGTAACTTTGGGCAAAGAGCTTCATTTAAATATTATGAAAAAATTCATTGGAGCATGAGAATCTTGTTCACAAATGTTACCAGAGGCTATCCTTCCAATCCTGCTCACTCGTACGTAGCTCTTTGTACAAATGGTTCTTTGTATAAATGGTTCTTTGTATAAATGGCCGTTTGACATCTTAGTTATCTTGTTTTACTTACAACTTGGCTCTTCTCTCGGAAAGTTTGCTGACCTATGGTTTAGGGCATTGTTTAAAAAGCAAACAGAAACTAAAGCAAACAAACAGTTTAGAGTAAGTATGAGGGGTGATCAGAAAAAAAAAAGGTTACAAGTCAATAAAGAAATATTTATTAACAATAGACAGAAAATACAAAAGGGAATTAAGAGGCATACGTATCTATCATATTTCGACATAATCACTAAGTCTATTTAGGCATTTATCAGAAGGTAGAACCAACTTGCTTAACCTGTTTTGGTAGGAATCAGGTCCCTATTCATTGAGCCAGGTCGCAGCACATCAGAAACGATATACTGCACGCTACCATAGCTCAGACCCAGCTCTGACGAGATTTCACTCAGAGTTACCCGTCCATCAGTTTGAATCATTTCTTCAATTCGTGCCGTGTTGATTTCTGCCGTTGATGAACTTTTGACCGGCCTCTCCCTATCATATTGCGGTTTTCGATATCCTGTCTGCCTGATTGAAAAGAGTGACACCATTTCACTACATGTTGTATGTCCATTGCTTTTTCACCATAAACTTCCGCGATTTGACTGAGAATGGCAGATGCGGACATATTTTTTATCCATCAAAATCGTATCACGGCTCGCACTTCCAAACAAGACCAATTTTCTTAGCGCTTGCCATTTCAATCGTCCTGAACCATCAGGGAACTTTCACTACCTACCCGCAAACCAGCTGTATGACAAGTAGCACCATTTGTCTCCAATCTGGAGAAACAAAATTTCCCCACAATATGTAGTTTTCAAATGCTGTGGCTTGTAACCTTTTTTCTGATCAACCCTGGTATTCCTGCTTTATATGACATTTGATAAACATTAATAAATGTTTTACTATGTTTTTATTAATGTCGTTCTAGAACAGTATGAAAGATATTAATGATAAGTCTCGTAATTTTAAACACTGTAAAAAGACGGCAATAGCTCATGGTTTGATGCCTCATTCAGTCCTTTTTCCTTCGTTCGTCGAATCTTTAGTGGAAACAGGATTCGAGCCCCTGGCTTTCTTGAATATTGCGGATGGTGAAGCTAACGACATTGAACACTTTCTTAATGATGCGAAAAAAATTTCCATTATTATTTACTTGATCAATCGAGTTATTACTTATGTTTAAGATTGTATCAAGCTGACGTCAATCATTCATTCACATTACTGCCTGCACATTTCTATTTAGAATGAAAATTTATAAAAGGAACCTAATATTTTTGTTCTATTAAATTTTAAAGAAGACTTTTTACACAACATCTTCATAAATAATTATTTTGACATTTTTTTTAAAGTTTCACCGTAAAATTCGGCGTAAACGTGCAATTTTAATTCAAAAAATTATGTCGAAGTTTACGGGTGCGGTATAAAACGGGTACGCCACTTATGGAAATGCTAGCTTCAAAAATAAAAAAGAGGGAGAAATGAGCATAAAAAAATCAGACTTTTTCATAGATCGGGACCTATTTATTTAAAAGAAACGACATGTCTTACGAACATAAACTATTGAAAATATTTTTTCAAAAGTTTGGAATAATATCTCGAATAAATTACTTTAAAACATAAGAGCATTGCATACGTACATTTCAGATTTTCTTTAAAAAATGGAAGTGCGCGTTATACAGCGAATATACATAAAAATCAAAAAATGTTGCTTGTTATGCGCTGGATGTTACGGTAATAAAAAAGAATGAATGTATATAAGTTCAAGTTATAAAATATTTTAAAGTATTTTTTCGTGAATTATTATTTTTATAAATTATAGTTTCTTTTTCTTCAGGTAGATAATGAATGAATCCAGTATGTTGTATGTTGCTGTGTCGTACGAGGAGGACATGGAAATAATAATATGTAAAAGAGCAGAATTTTTAAGCCAGATGTCTGAAAAGTACAAGATTAGTATTGAAAATATTGTTCTGTACGATTATGAAATGGAGACTCCTCGTCCTGTATTATCTGTCGACAATATAAGAGACGGCACGATTGTTTGCATAGTTGATAGATCAAAATGTGGAATGGTTAAAAAATGAATATGTGGATTAAGTTGAATGACGGGTGATCTCTTGATGACTTAGATTACCATACACAAAAAGGAGCTTTCAACTGTGGATAAGAATTGTAAACCTATAAATTTACTATACAACCTATACAATAATGTACAATTTTATAAGTAATTTTTTTATTAAATACAGTTTTTTCAGTTACTTGTCTTAGTTCCTTTATTTATTGCACTAAATTTAAAAAAAACTACAGGTTCTTAAAAATATTAAATAAGCAATTTTATATCCTCATTTGTGACTTATGACCCATGAAAAATTATTTAAATATGCAGTCTCAAAAGATGCACAAAACTGTACAGTAAAATACAAAATTTAGTGCTAGACAAGTAAGTATTTAAAAATTAAAAATAGAAAATAAATAAAATAATTCAGAAATATAATTATTTCATTTTTTTAATGGCAGGCAAATTCTCTTTTTCGGATACACTATATAATCTGAAGTTATATAAAATATACTTTTTTCCCCGACTCATTGGAAATAGTTTAAAAAAATATTTTTCTAGCAAGCTATAGTCTCAAGAAGAATACCTCACTTTATATATCTAAATAGGAAAAAAGTGAACTCACTTATTCACCCACACCTCGCGAGATCTCCGGAACTGTTAGACCAACATACTAGAAATTTGGCTGGAATATATATATTTTTTTGTTGAGTCGATATATGCTAAGATCGGGTTTTGAGGAAGTCCCTCCCCAAGGAGGGGCGGGGGGCCATAAAAGATAAGATATTCAGTTTTTGACCCCTACAGACTTGAAATGTGGCAAACGTGTCTCTTTTGTTGAGTAGACCTCCAATAAAACGGGGAATAGCCTAAATGGAATTGCGGATTGTTAGGGGGCGTTACAGATATAAAAAATATTCCGTTTTTAAACTATCAGAGTTACGGACTGATGAATATAACTCTTTTGTCGTGTAGAGATCCGATAAGAACGGGAAATCGATTCCCAAAGAGGGCTTGAGAGGCGCTATAGGGGGAAAATGACGTTTCTAGACCTACAGACTCGAAATTCTTCAAGCATGCTTCTTTTGTTGAGTAATAATCAGCTAAGAACGGGTTTCGCGAAAATCGACTCTGAGGTTAAGGGTTACGTGGGCGTAAAACAAGAAAACTTCTGTATTAGAAGTTCAAGCCCTGTCGTTTTCAAATCAAGTTTCAATGGCTATAAGAAGGGTTTTGAATGTAATCAAAAGATCGATGCTAGTGCTCAGATATCAACAACTTATATATCATTGGTCTTGAGACTATGTACCTCGAAACCCTGGAGATCGACGAGTCACGATAAAAAAAATTTTTTTAAAAATTATAAAAATGTATGCAAAATGGATTCACATTCTCTGTGAAATTTGTATAACAACAAGTTCATAAAACCCCACTCATTAAAACTGAAAATTTTATTTAGGCTTAATATAACTTTATTTTGTAATGTGTTTAAAAATTTTATTGTAATATATTAAAAAGATTATTAAAACGTTTTTTCTTTATATGTAACCCCCTACTATATTGTGAATTTTTTATTGTCTGTTATCCCGTGTTCCACGGAATAATTTTACACTTGTTTGTGTAGTATTTTGTACAACTAAATAGTTTCAAAATGGGGGAAAATGTATCTTTTTACATTTGGGGGAAGTAACACCTATAATGAAGGAAACGAAACAACTTAGCGACATATCAACAGATTCGATGTTAAAATAAAAATTTAAGCAAAAATAGCTCCTAAATTTTAGGTTGCAACTTCATACAAAATATAAAGGATTTTTCATGCACATATAAACATTTTAATAACATTATGAACAATGAATTTAAGAGAAAGACATTTCTCAACGGGATTGGATACAAAAACAAATTATAATAACAAATTAAACGCAGAACAAAATGCAAATCTAGATAATTTCAAAATAGGCCTAGACTTCGACAAGTTGCATAAAAAATATGCACGCCCATATCCCAGTTACTAAATGTTCAGCATAGATAGGTGACACTTGGAGATCACAAATTAATATCATTATATAATGAGTAAATTGTGTTAATATTATTTTTAAAAATGTTAATAAAAATACAGTATTTTTAAAATTTTTTTTGCATGAAGTACCTATATAACATGTCGATCTACTTTAAATATTTAAATAATATTTAAACTAGATTCCGCCCCCCCCCCTTTGAGGGGAACATTATTTCTTTAAATAATATTCTCTTAAGGGGGAAGGGGAATGAGGCAATAGTGAAAAACACCCTAAAGTTCTAAGGGTTACGTGAATCGAAAAAGTTTGAAGACTTCTGACTTGTATAAAACAATAGTCATACAACATCATGAAATACCGTGCGAAGCGGGTGGGTAACTGTTACTAATTAATACTTCTTCGCATAGCATTTGCCATTGATTGTTTTTTTTAGATCTTAATTACATGAATATTGTTATAGCATAATTAAAAATTTCTGTAAATGTAAATATGTGCATCTTTTACTAGAGCATAGGTTCTCAACGTGGGTGATAACGTCCCCTTGTGGGCATTTGAGACTTTCAGGGGGCAGTAAAAGACCAGAGAAAATTAGGGGGCATTGATCTGGCACGTAGGGGCTTGGGCAAATTAACTAAACATAGTCTAAAAAAGACTAAAAACACACGCTGATTATGTACTAACAAAAGTAAACTTTAATACAGTTTATTATGTTGATTGTATGTACTTAAATCATTTCTATATCACATGTACGAAAATTCATATAATTCGGTAGTTTGGAAAGGGGAGGAAAAACTTGAATCTTATACACTACATTAAATTGAATAATATAGTACATTTTTTTTAATTTCTGTATGCACGTGTTGTGTTTGTCTGTGAGCAGTAAGAAAAATGTTTCGTCCACTGCATTTCATTACGTATATTATCCGCGAAACATAATTAAATATGTTAACCAGGAATTAACGTGTGATTCCTTAAAGGCAGAAACTGTCAATTTATATTTATTTTAAAAGCCATTTTTTTTAATGAATTACTTTGTATCACCAAAATCCATGCCTGTCTTTGTAACACACAAAGGTAAGCAAAATCTTTTATTCTATTGTTTTAAGTGAAGAACAAATTCAGTAGCCTTTCAATTCCAACAATATCCTATCTATGACTAAAATGTATATTACACATTTAAATATATTTGGGGCAATAGCTATTTCAGATTCGCAAGTAAAAAAATTAGGGCTTTAGAAAAAACTTAAACTAAAAAAATATATTCTATTACAAGAATTCTTGTAGTAATAGAATATTTTTTAAAATTTAACTCTTGTTTTCATCATGTATTATGTACATTTATTTCTGTAGAGAGGGGGGCGGTATCAAAATATTCACAAGAAAAGGGGGCGGTATAGAAATATTATGACATCTGGTGAATTCAGTGGTAGAATGAAGACGACCTTTTTTTGTCTTTTATAAGGTTTTATTGCTGGACGACACGGACACGACACGAACATTAAACATATATGATTAAAACTTAGGTTGTATTATTAGGGCAACCACCCTTCAATTACAGATTACAACTGTACCAAATGGTAGCTCACCTGCCACTGAGCTCCTACACATAACCAAAACAAAAGCTTCGCGTTACACAGCAGCGCCCTCTATACGACGCTTTTCAACACTCCCCACCTGTGAACTTTTAAGTTCACACAAAACATAATACAATAACAAATTAAGCAATAAACAGTTCTAACACTAACTAAGCAATGTTACATTACAATTAAAATTAAGATATTTAGATACAGACATACACAACAAATTACACATTAAATTACTTAATACAAAATACTAATCATTCTACAAAATATAAAAGCAAAGTATGTAAACATTCATTAAAAATTCACATTAACAAAGTGAAGAAAATTAATATATGATAAAATCGTAAATATATAGATTACAGAAAATAACTCAGTTAGTTACAAAATTCATATTAAATTAATAATTATACTTCAAGATTATACAGCAATTGAACTGGTCTTCTTATGGCATTATTTTTAGTTTTAACAAGACAAGAGCGAATCTTACCATCTCTTCCAGTATAAGTTTCAATAATCTTACCCATTGACCACAGATTCCTAGGGAAGCGGTCATCATGTATGAGTACAACATCATCAACCTTAAATTGACAAGTTACTTTAGAAGGAGGACATATATTCATAGATCTTAGAGATAGCAAATAGTGTTTCCTCCAACGATTCCAAAACTGATTTAATAAATTTTGCTGATGTCTATATCTCTTAAGTAAAGAAAGTCTAGACCCAGTAAGGTCTTCTCTGGATACTCTTGTTACTGGAAGAGAAAGTAAACGTTTACCAATTAAGAAATGTGCAGGAGTTAGTGGTGAGGGCTCAGAAGGGTCATCATAGATATAAGTTATTGGCCTTGAATTTATCATGGCTTCGATTTCTATGAATACAGTTTCTAGCTCGTTCAAAGAAAGACTAGAACGGCCAATTATTTTTCGTAAACAAGTTTTAATTGTTCTGAAATGCCTCTCCCAGAACCCTCCCCACCATGCTCCTTTTTCTACAATATATTTCCACGTTATACCATGAGTTGAAAACAAATCTTGTACAGATGGATGTAGCATACATCTCCAAAATTTTTTCAATTCTATAACTCAGCACGCTTGAAAGTTTTAGCGTTGTCTGAGTAAATTGTTGAACAGAGTCCACGTCGGGAAATGAATCTGCGGAAAGCAAGCAAAAATTGTTCTGTGCTCATTGAAGGAAGAAGTTCGAGATGCAAGGCTCGAGTGGTTGCACATGTGAACAACAGCAGGTAGTGTTTCTTATCACTGTCTTTTATGAAAAAGGGACCTGCAAAGTCCAATCCTGAAATTGAAAATGGAGGTGATTCCAAAACTCGATCTGGTGGCAAAGGGGCGATTTCTTGGTTACCAGGACGTACTGTGTATTTTTTGCACAAGAAACACCTACTTAAAATAGATTTGACACATTGGCGTCCTTTTAAAATCCAAAACTTCTCTCTGACTTGGGCTAAAGTAGCCTCAACACCAGCATGAAGTAAATGGTTATGGGCATGTAGAATTACTAATTCACTGTACCTATCCTTGTTAGGTAACAACCATGGGTGTTTTTCTCCGAAATCTAGATCAGAGAGAGAAATGAAGTCTTCCCTTTAGACGCAGAAGACCATGCATATCTAGCTCTGGGTTAAGCGAATAAATTTTAGATGCCTTGTCTAGAGACTTTCCCTGAGAAAGATCTAGAGTCTCTTTTGGAAAGTGTTTTCGTTGAATAGCTTTCACCCAATAGCGCTCGGCACTTGAGATTTCAGTTGAACTTAACGGGCCTTTTAATTTGATGGATTTTCTTTGAGTATTGTTGATAAATCTCATGACATATGCCGTGATTCGATGAACTCTCAATAAACTACTGAATCGGGCCAAATCCAACAAAGTCGAAGTTTCAATGTCTCGAATAGTAGCGGTAAGAGAATGAATGTCCTTAGATCTTTTTTCATTCACAACACTCTCCTCGTTGACATGTCTTTGCTGATTCTCCGGCCAAAAGGTATCAGGCTTAGAGAGCCAACGAGGTCCCTGTAACCAAAGGGAACTCTTCACAAGGTTTGATTGCACTTTCTCCCCGAGATAACAAGTCCGCTGGATTTTCCTTTCCACTACAGTGAGACCACTGTTTAGGATCAGTGAGAGATTGAATCTCCGAAACCCTATTGCATACAAAGGGCTTCCAGTTCCTAGCACATCCCCTTATCCAATGGAGAACTATTTGACTATCAGTCCAAAGAAATAGTCGTTGGCTCAGATCGGGAAATAAACTAGTCAAGTAATTAGCTAATTTGGCAGCTACTAAGCCTGCCATCAGTTCTAAACGGGGCAAAGTCATTGTTTTCAATGGAGCTACACGACCCTTTGAAATGATAAAACTAGTGAGAATATGTCGTTTATCATCTAGGTATCGAAAATACCCAACCGCACCATACGCTTTAGGACAAGCGTCAGCAAATATGTGAAGGCTGACATCATATTTCTCATTACTAACAAAATACTTCCTTGAAATAGAAAAGTTCTGCAGTAATTTTAATTCGGATCGCCAACGCACCCATTCCTTCCTCATCTCCTCTGGTAGGGTTTCATCCCAATCAAGTCCTGCAATCCATATTTTTTGTAACAGGATTTTCATCATCATCGTAAAGGGCTGAGACAATCCCATTGGATCGTAAACTCTCGCTTCAGTCTGAAGAATAGTTCTCTTAGTAGCCTTTTGAGGAATACGATCGAATGAATTCTCTAAGAATTCACAATTTAATTTTATCTCGTCCATTTCTGGGGTCCAAACCATGCCCAAAAATTTTGACTCTTTAGTCAATCCCACATTGAAACCCTTTTCAATCCATAAAGAATTAAGTTCCGAGGAATTGGATCTTAATTTTCGTAGATCCATCCCAGCATTTAAGAAAATTTTAATTGCGTCTGTTGACAATCTATATGCATCCTTTATTGTGTCTGCGCCATAATACAAATCGTCTACATATAAAGATGAATCAAGCATTTTATAACCTTCCGGATTTGTATTTACAAATTTTTTTTATATGATATTTTATCGTCATTGCTAAAATTGCTGGACTACAGCAGAGTCCGAATGGAAGACGTTTAAATCTTAAAATTTTATGTTCATCTTCACTTTTACCATACCAAAGAAATTTTGAATAATCCCTATCCTTTTCTGCGATACTTATCATTAAAAATGCTTTGGCAATATCTCCGTTAAAAGCAATTTCATATTTGCGAAATTTTAAAATTACGTCCAATACAAGAGGGGACAAATTAGGCCCAATATCTAGAAAATCATTAAGGGATTTTACGTTTTTAGATCGTGAAGAGCTCGCGTCATAAACTACTCTACAACTCGTAGTTTCATTTCGTTTAAGTATTTCTCTATGTGGCATAAAATACGACGAATCATATCCTTCATCTGAACATTCCTCAACTATACCCTCTTTAATTTGCTCTTCTATTACTCTTTTATACTGCTCAAAAATATCGGGATTTCTATTTAATCTATTCTTAAGATTTTCAAATCGCCTTAATGCAACTGCGAAATTATTTTCTAACTGACCCATTTCAGCTTTCCATAGCAAGCCAACGGAATATCTATTATTTTCAAATTGTATTTGCCTTTCGAAACCCTGAATTATCCCCCTTTCCTCCTTAGAAGCAGTTTGGTTGTCAGTAATTCCCATCAAATCTAAACTCCACAAGGATCTTAAAGAGTCCTTCACGCAAGAAGAAAAATTTATAATTGCACTGTTTTGAGTTTCGAATTCTCCCTCCCGTGTGTAGGGGGAATCTTGTAACCCTGCCGGTACCCAACCAAAACGAGTTGAAATCGCATAAATTTCTTTCCCTATTCTGACCTTTTCACCTCTTACTATTTGCCAATAGTGATCCACCCCAATGAGAATTCCCACTGTGGTCTCGGACAACCCCGCAATGTATAACCCTAATTTGTTCATAGCCTTTACTATATTTACAATGTATATTACACTAAAACATAATCTGTTCTGCACAAATAAGGATGGAGTTGACTATAATATGGATTAGATAGTGTTTATAAAAAAAATTTTCACTTATATTCTTGTTTATTTTTTATGTATATATGTATGTGTACAATTTCCAGAAAAAATATTTCAGCAATATGATTTTGGTTTGTTTTATTTTTCTTGTTAACAGTGAATAATTGAAAATAAAATGCTGTATAAAGTAGAAAAATGGCTAGATTATGATTCTGTTGGTCCTTGGGATGTTATTTTTTCTTTTAAATGGGTGCAGAAAACTTCTCTAAAAACTCTTTCCAGTTGGTTAAAAACTTGTTTATTTTAAATGTTTTTTAATGCAAAAATCTACTGTTTTAGTTGTTTTTACATTCTTCTAAGAACTGAAATTTTTAAGTATTTTAATTAAAAAAACCATTAACTTAAAAACTATAATATTTGTTTTCTTTGGTGATAGGAGAGTGTAAAATCAGTTGATTTAACAAAAAACGATCTTAATTTTTAATATAGCAATGCATTTTCTTTATTTTCATCTGGATGGATGTGTTTCTATTTAAACAAAACAATTGATAAAAAGAGTACTTTCACACCTGGGCCTAGTGAGTGCTATTTTAGTCAAAAGGGTTTTTTCTTCAGGTTACATAATATGTAAAAAACTCTTTCTGGCATTGTTTTGAAATTTTTACTTTGAAAAATCTGTTATTTATCATAATGTTTCCTAGAGATGTTTCTATAAACTTATTATTAAAGGGCTGAATTTTTTAAAGAAAAGTTAATTTTCTGTTTGTATATGATTTTAAGGAAACAATATAATGCTTCTAGAAACATAAATATAACTTATAATGAACCAAATTGCTTCTGGAACTAGTTCAAATTGCATACACATTTGTTTAACTATTACATCGAATTCATTTTTGCAATTTTCAAAGATTTATATTTGCGGTATAAGTTCGAAGACATGCAGTTTGTAATCAAATAATAGTTGCATTCCCCCCCCCCACCCGAAAAGTAATATTTTTGTTGATATTTGTGTATTATCGCCACGGTATTGGCGACATTAAATAAAACGAAGTACATGGTTTCTAATTCAGCGCGTACGACACATGCGAAATCGTTACTGCTAATTTGGCGAGTTATCTTTAACTTGGCACTTTCGCGATAATACGCGAGTACCTTTTTGTTACACACAATATTTGTAAAATGAATTTTAATTTCGAAGTTAAGTGTAAAAATTTCATGAAATGTAAATAAAATAATACTTTAGATGAAGAAAGTGAAAATTTACAACTTAGGTAATCACATTTTTAAATCCCTTAAGATTTGGGTTAATACATATTTTTCTGTTAAAAATTCATATTAGATACAACAGTATCGAAAATAAATGCTATACATACTCATTTTATTGTTTTAAACTCATATTTGATACATTAACAGATTCAAATATGAGTGCATTATATACTCATTTTGAACTTTCATCCTCAAAAATTTGATCGTGTAACAGGTTCAAAAATGAGAATATGCGATTCTCAAATTTGAGTACGCGTGCATCGGAGCTATTTTGAGAATGTGAAGTATTCAAAAGTGGAGCTGTTTTCTCTCAGTTTTGAAAATCGTTTCTCGCAGTGCAGTCGGGAAAAAAATCAAAGGTGGGGGGGGGGGCGGACCCGGGGTAATCCCCCTTATGTGCACAAGACAAATGTGACTTGTGAGTAAGACAAATCTGAGCAATATTATGAGTAACTAGTAGTGTTTCATTATAAAGTCACTCATAATATTTTCCTTTTTTGGATAATACTTTTTGAGTTGCATTTTTACAGAAAACAAAAGAACATTATATTAATCCATAAATATATATCTTTAAAAATCCCCCTTTTTAGAATTTATCCTGCAAATAAAATTTGTTTTATAATACAATTAAAACAGTTGTCTTAAAAGTGTATCAGCATGACTGTGTAACAAAATATTTCATGCCCCTTATTTGACACTAAGGCCCTGGAGATGTGGTCCATCTGCAGATCCTCCTTCTACAAAGCCCAGACTTCCTCCAAAAGACACATCTTGTCAAGTCATGGTCATGTCACTGATAACACTGAAATTGCATCCTGTATATTGTTCAAGATGTCGTGAGTGAATGTTATTAACGTCGCACCATAATGGCAAAACGAGAGCTATTGGCAACAGACTTCGTAGTTTTGAGCCGTGGTCAAATGACAAGGACGGCACCTGAGCTGGTATCCTCCCTTCAAACCACTACATCCAGTGGCGTATTTTGTTAATAAGACAAGAAGAAACACGGCCCTAAAATGAGTGGAGTTAAAAACACTTTGAATGTTTCTAAAAAATGAAAAATTCGAAAGGAAAAGAAGTATAATATTAATAACAAATATGCACAAAATTGGATAACTTTTTAACATCTGCAAGTACATAATCTTGTGCAAGTGCTAGTAATAGTAAAGCGAGGGAACCTGATGAACAAATCATGGAAGTGAAAATTAATTCACAAGAAAAAACACAGTTTCAGACACTTCAGCTAATAAGGATACTCTATCAAAAGAAAAAGAGTCGGAAGATGAAAACGAAGAAACAAACTTGAATAGAAGTGATTTTGTGCATTATGTAGGTGCTACCATAGATACAGAGATTTAAGGGAACACATTTTCTTTTATTCTGTGTATTAGTAATAGTAGTTGTGCCTTTGTCTTAGGACGCCGAATGTATCAGTTTTTTATTTCTTTTTTCATTAAATCATTTTTGCATCATACAAAGAACTTTCCTTTTTAAGAGTGGCAGTATATTTATGCTAGAATATAATCGAACTTTCGCTCAAGCCCATCCCAGGATTCAGAAATGAAGAATAAGGTAAGCGATACCTTTTTTATTCGTATGAATTTAAAATCGAAAATTATTTCACAGCTTTCGTGTCTTTCTTAATGCATTGTATTTACTTAAGTTTCCAGGTTATCTTTCGACTCTGTTCTTAGATCTTCCATTTCAATAAATACTATAAATATTCTCTAATGTTATACGTTATTTACTTCGTTTACACAGGCTGGGGTTGATTTTGTATTCAGTTAATAGTTTAATGTTTAAATATTTTTACGTGATGTAAAGGTACATTATGTTTGGTCTTGTAATCCTTTGTAAGATCTGGCTTGGGGCACAAATCCTCCTGACCTTGAGGGGGGGGGGACAATTATTTTCCGTTACGCCACTGACTACACCAAACCGACGGGAGAACGTCACAATCAGCACCTCTACACAATGGTGCATACAAAGGGAATGTCCCCGGGTCTGGACCAGCTATTACTCGGACACAAGTATTACAATAATTATCATTTATGTAGCAGATTTTGAAAGAACGGGAAAGAAAATATTTGTTACAATAATGTACTTAGTTGTAACAATTTTCAATTAAAAAATAAATCGCCTGTGTTTGTAAAAAAAGTTTATGGGGGTGAATTATTTGCGAAAATAACTATACAGAATGTTCTGTCTTTAGATATGTACTTCATCTTAATTCCTTTAAATTTATTTTGAAGTGGAGCGGAATCACTTACAAACTATGCCTCTACTACATCCGATAATAAGATTATATAACAATATTAAAACAACTTTAAATATCTAATAAAATGCTATTCAATAATTAAATGCTGTATATTACTTACTCCTTATACGTAAATTTATGATACGAATGAAAAATCACAGTTGAAAATTTGCCTTTTAGCTATGAATCTACAGTCTCAATTTAGTGGTTTGTACGCTTTCCAGACGGTTTCTGTGCTGCTGAAAATGTTCTTTCACATAAATAAGTAGATTAGAAAAGCATCAATTGATCGAAATATATATTTAGTAGAATTTTTTCATTGGGAGCACTTTAGTGATTTAGTTTAGGATGGACCAGTTTAGCATCAGGAGGCCTTTCAGAGTTTGTAAAAGAGAAAAATCTCAACATTAAATGAGAGGCCTTCGAGGACCTCCTAGAATGGCGCTGAAGACCCGGCGATCCGCGGACCATAGTTTAAGATCCACTGTTTTTGAGGAAACTATTCTTTAACTGTGATTTTAGTTTAAAAAACGCTTTCCGTGGAGATGACTTGATTTTATGCAAATGTAAGTATTTTTTACACCCTGACATTAGAGGGGGGCAGTACCGGTTTATCCATTGGGCGCTGGGCGCCCGGATAAACTGGACTTAACCAGAATTTCTGGTTATAAATTTATATCCTCCACACGGAGAAAAAAGAAATACTCAAAAATGACTACATGGTCATGCTCAATTTGAAATGAGTTTGTTTATATCAGATTTGAACACATGCCTTTACAAATATGAGACATTACATGTACTCAGAATTTCAAAAAATGGTTAATTAACACTATCAAACAAATTAAAAAGATATTCAGGATTAAAAAAGTTTTTTTTAATATACTGGCTACATATTTTAAAGATTGGGGTTCAACAACAAATTTAGTTCTCATAAATCTTCCGAACTATTTTTCGTTTCTACCACGCTACCCGCGGACGAACACATGAGTACTAGATTGTTTTGATATTGTAAGGCTTTTATAGGAATTTAGCGGGAAAATGTATTAAAAATGCCTTTTTTTTTAGGATTACTTAAAAAAATTAATTTAAGGTATGTGCCTACCCTCGGAGCATTTTATTGAAACAAATTTTCAACTAAAAAAACACTTTTTTTCTTTAAAAAGGGTGTGCATAGAACTAGGAATTAAGGTTCAAGTGTAGTATAGATACTTGGCGATGTCATATTTTTTTGGTGACCAAAATCGATCGCCAAGCTACTTCACTTAGCGATAGGTTTCCCGAAGCCAGAATGAATTCGTTATCTCACCAATAATATCTATATAAAAATCGAAAGGGCCCTCTCCCCTATACTACACTTGAGTCAGGAATTAAAATACAATTCCACAAAATTTTAAATTATTTTGGATAGATTGGGAATTTTTAGTTAAAAATTGCAGTTACAGTAAACCTTGTATTGAAAATTCTAATTAATATATTCAAATAATATTAAAACTGCACCCAAATAACATCATTATCTGTGCCTAGAGCGATAAGAGTTACATTATTTTTTTGAAATTTGTCAATTTTTTAAAAAAAAAAGCATTTTTTCTCACAAATTGTATGTGCAATAAAATCCATATATACAATACACAGAGATTATAGTCTATAATACAAATAAAATAAAATAAAAGTTTTCTTAAAATGTTAATTCAATGTCTTAAAAAGAAATCCATTTGTGTACTTTACCGTGAAGCCAAAAAACATAGTTTCTCAGACAATGCTTTTAAAGATTTAAATACAATATGAAAAATGTTCTACTAGTTGTACATTTCTTAAACTCACCATAATTATAGCTCAAACTCTTTAGCTTCATGTTTAACTAATTTTCAACCCTTTTGCTGTTTTCTGGAGAGTTTTATAATTATAAAAATTGTCGGGTTTAGTAAAATTTTCATGAAAAATTGCAATTAGGATCTTTTACACAAAATTCTAATGAATGTATTCAAATAATATTTATACAGTACATAAATAATGGAACATCTTTATATATTAGGAATTAAAAGATATGTATTACTTTTAAAAGTTTTTTAAATATGCCAAATTTTATGCAAAAACTCGATTTTTTAAAAAATTAATGATATTTTTTACATTTAAATGCAATGAAGTACATAAATACAGTGAACCCCAAAAGTGTTCGTACACTTGCAGTTTCCTATAAAATTTAATGATTTCGACTAATAAAAATTAATGTATAGAAATTGTAATTTTTTTATGATATCTGCAACTTGTTCTTAATGGAATGACATAATTATTTTTTTAAAAATAGCATAACTATTATTTTTAAAAATTAATAATCAAAAAGCTCCTGAAAAATTACGCCACTAAAGTCTTAGAACACTTAACAAAAATCTCAACATAGCTTTAAATATTGTATTTCTTTCTTAATTTAGAACTTAATAGGATATCTTTTAGTGTCCACAACAACTTTTGGACATCTTGATATAGATTTAATGAGTTTTTGCAATTTCTGCATCGATTTACCTCCATGCTTCTGTGATTATTATTTTTACTTCCCATTATGTGTTTATGTCATGTTTTTTTATTTTAAATCTAGTTCTCCCCAAATATGCTCTGCTGGGCTAAATAAATTGATTGAGGAGGTGTTTTCACAAAATTTTGGGCCAGTTATAAAGACACCAGCGGTGTACATTGAGAGCAGTACGCTTGGCTTCATTATCCTGTTAAAATATGAAGTCGTGTTCAATATCAAATTTTGGACAGACAATTTAAAATTTCTCTTTAAAATATTTGACTAGAGCTCATGATTCTCAATACCATCAAAAATTACCTAATTCTGTGGCTGATTTACGCCCACGCAAGAACACTTCCACTTCCATGGTTCATTCATCCAACTAGATTCTTGTGACTTAAGTTTCAGAAAATTCAAAATTGACAGGAAAGTGATTGGGATGACAGAAAATTCACATTTTTGGTTCTGATGGGCATATAATAGTTTTAAAGGAAAAAATGAGGCATTTAATCCAGTGAATTTATGTGGAACAAGAGCTCCTCCACCTCCATGATTCAACACAGAGGTGTTCTTGCGGGGGAGGGGGGGGGGTGTAAATAGGCTTCAGGAATTAGGTAATTTGGTATTTTTTGATGGTATTGAGAATCATGAGCTCTATTTAAATATTTTAAAGAGAAATTTTAAATTATCCTCTCAAAATTTGGATATTTCAGACGACTTCATTTTTTAACAGGATAATGACGCCAAGCGAACTGCTCTCAATGTACACTGCTGGTGTCTCTATAACTGTACCCAAAAGTTTGAAAACACCTCCTCAATCAATTTATTTAGCCCAGCAGAGCATATTTGGGGAGAACTAGATTTAAAATAAAAAGAAAACATGACATATAAACACATAATGGGAAGTAAAAACAATAATCACAGAAGCATGGAGGAAAATCAATGCAGAAATTACAAAAACTCAATAAATCTATATCAAGATGTCCAAAAGTTGTTGTGGACACTAAAAGATATCCTATTAAGTTCTAAATTAAGAAAGAAATACAATATTTAAAGCTATGTTGAGATTTTTGTTAAGTGTTCTAAGACTTTAGTGGCGTAATTTTTCAGGAGCTTTTTGATTATGAATTTTTAAAAATAATAGTTATACAATTTTTAAAAAAATAATTATGTCATTCCACCAAGAACAAGCTACAGATATAAAAAAATTACAATTCCAAAATATTAATTTTTATTAGTCGGAAACAATAAATTTTATAGGAAATTGCAAGTGTACGAACACTTTTTGGGTTCACTGTATATACACAGAGATTAGAGTTTGATTCATAACACAGATAGAACTAAATAAAACATGTTCTGAAAATTTAAATTCAATATCTTAAAAATATTTTGTGTAGGGATCAGCATCTGGTTTTGTTAACTCCAATTCCAGTTTACTAATTATGCTATAACTTTGCTTCTAGATATCATAGAAACAAAAATAAGTGTTTTTGGAATCTTAAATGTATAGTCTTTAAAATAAAAACACAAAAGTAATTTTTGAAAATTTTCACCAAAACTGCGAATTTTGGGTAGTCACATATCTTAATGAAATTTACTTGATTCATAATAAGTCACATTGTTGATTTTTTGGGCACTTGCTTATAGGCAAATAATAATTTAAGTATTCCTTTGCTACATTGGAATAGTTTTATTTTCATATTGAACTTTAAAATAGCTTGCATGTCTTGAAAAAGGCAAGCCTACAAAATAAATTTTTGTTTTCAATTAGTAATCTTTTTAAGAGACTAATTTCTTGTAGATTTTAAAGAACTTTTCTAGCTTATTGGTAAACTTATGGATAATGTCTTAAAAGTTCTCATAAAGAAATTATTTCATTACATTTATTTTATGGTTCCTTTATTGTGACTATAGTGTTTTGTTTATTTGGATGAAAATAAATGAAGTATATATATCAGATTCTTTATATTTAACCCAATATAAATATATTTTATGCTTTTACTCATTAAAGAAAGGTAGAGAAAAATTATGTTTTTACCATAAAATCTGGCATATCATGTATACCATCGTATTACATGCACTTATACTTTCAAGTAGCAATTTTTAATTTTTATGTTTATTTGCTGAAAATGTGCACCCCAATTTTCATGAAGAAACCTGAGATGTATGCGAGTCATGCTCTTAAAGTTTGAAAGTCATTTATTCTAAGCTTTAGTAAAAAATAGTATACACTAGAAGTGCAACCCTTTAAGTTCATAAGGAATGCCATTTCTTTTAAATAACCATTATTTTGATCTATGTAGAAATCTAATTTTTTTTCCTGTGCTCACATTTTTTAAAGCTCTTATTTTTATACCTGGTATATAACGTGCACGCATAAAATTCAATCTTATTTTTTGTGTTAAAAGTGTGCACCATACACCAACAGATTTTACGATACATATTACCACAACAATGCCAATGTTCAAGATAACGTGCCAAGTTGGTGACCCTGATTTTGCATGTGTCGTATGCGCCAGATTGACTACCATGTGTTGTATTACATATAATTTCACCAATATGGTTGCAATATTATGAAAGTACCAAAAATTAATACAGCTTGGGTACAAAAACTCCTGTATGCAGGTATGTTGTACACAAGTGAAAAAACATAATCTTGGTACTTACGTATTATCACAACCAATTGGTGACATTATATGAAACAAAGCACCTGTTTGCCAATTTAGCACGTTCAACACACAGGAACTCGGAGGGTACTTGTGTATTTTTGCGACAATCGCTGACTCTAAATAACTCGCTGAGTTGGCCACCCCGATTTCCTATGTGTGGTACACACTGAATTGGCTGCCAGGTGCTTCATTTCATATAATATCGCTAATAGGTTGCAATAAGACGCAATTACCAATCAGGGTTGCCAACTTGGTGTGTTATTATTAGATTTGGCATTTGTTGTGATAATACGTAATTTGTTCAGTCTGACGTATTTGAAGCACAATTAATTTAAATTATAGTTTTAAGAAACATGCTTTTTTTATCAAACTAAAAAGTAAGAAATAAATCTTAATATAAGAATAAAATGATTAACTAGAAAATTAATGTCATCGTGGTAAAGGCGTGGGGTCCTCTGTACTACATTTTTACACTAACTCTGCATTTTGGAATAGAACTAGTAAGAAATTATAACAATTGATATTGAGCACCCCACTCTTTTATATGCAGTTATTATTTTTCCAGTTTCAATTTTATTTTTTTCTGCTTTTTTCTTGGCATTTCTAAATACCTTTTGTTCTATTTCTTTAAATCCTGGCATTCATATTTTTCTAATTGGTTTTCTATAAAAAAAAGTACTTATGTTTTTGCTTCTTAATGTAATTCCTTTTTTGCCAGGAATAAGCCAATCTTTTAAATTATTGTCATGTTGAGTTCTTAGTGGGAGACCATCATCATTGATTGAATACTATTGGATGCCAAAATTTTTGCAGCGATTTCAAAACCACTTCTAAAAGATGTTTAATGTGTAGTGTACTGATAGCAAATTAGTTCCTGTATATATTGTTCCAATGTGTGGTATTTTTTTAACTGTTGTTTTTATAAATGTGAAATTCAGGTAGACGTGCAATATTTATAAAAATTGTATTTTTTAAATCTTTTATCTTGTTTCTAAATTATGAATGCTTTATTTTTAATTTGCACTAATTTCATTTCTGCTTGTTAGTACAAATCTTGATTTTTAATGTTTCCACTCATAATTTGTTTTAAATTTTGATATAGCTCTGAATTTTTTTTATACATATTTTTATGGATAAAATTAATCTATGAATTTCATACATTTTGCACTTTCTGCAAAGACCATTGGTTTCACATTGTAGCTTTGTCATTATGTTCTAAATACTCATACAGGCATAGCATATCACTACATATGTTATGCTAAATTTTGTAGATAGTCATTTCGAAAACTATATAATTATGAACAACCTTTGTAAAATTTTACTCTAATGAGAACTTTCAAAATTCCTTTCAGAACCAGCTATCTATAAATTCTGCAGTAAATAATTTAGATGACTCGCATATCCTAACATGTAATTTATTTGAAACAACACTGTTTGAAAGGCATTTTCACTCACATTTTGTAACTCAAAGACATGATTTGATAAAAAATTAAAAAGTTTTTATTTATGTACTTTTACACACTTTCCTATATTTACAATGTATATTACACTAAAACATAATCTGTTCTGCACAAATAAGGATGGAGTTGACTATAATATGGATTAGATAGTGTTTATAAAAAAAAAATTTCACTTATATTCTTGTTTATTTTTTATGTATATATGTATGTGTACAATTTCCAGAATAAATATTTCAGCAATATGATTTTGGTTGTTTTATTTTTCTTGTTAACAGTGAATAATTGAAAAAAGGTATTGAAAATAAAATTCTGTACAGCAAGTAAATTGCTAAATTATGATTCTATTGGTCCTTATGATGTTATTTTTCTTCTGAATGGGTGCTGAAAACTTCTCTAAAAGCTCTTTCCATTAGGTTAAAAACTAAATGTTTTTGTTAATGCAAAAATGTACTGTTAGAGTTGTTTTTACATTCTTCTAAGGACTAAAATTTTTAAGTATTTAATTAAAAAAACATTAACTTAAAAACTATTATATTTGTTTTCTTTGGTGATAGGAAAGTGTAAAATCAGTTGCTTTAACAAAAAACAGCTTAGTTGGTAATATAGCAATGCATTTTCTTTATTTCCATGTGGATAGGTTTCTATTTAAACAAAACAATTGATATAAAGAGTACTTACACACCTGGCTAATGAGTGTTACTTTAGTCAAAAGGTTTTTTTCTTCAGGTACATAATATGTAAAAAGCTATTTCTTTCTGGCATTGTTTGAAATTTTACTTAGAAAATCTGTTATTTATCATAATGTTTCCTAGATATTTCTAATAACTTATTATTGAAGGGCTGAATTTTTTTAAATAAAAGTTAATTTTCTGCTTGTATATGATTTTAGGAAACAATATAATGCTTCTAGAGAAACATAAATATAAATAATGAATCAAATTGCTTCTGGAACTAGTTCAAAATGCATACACATTTGTTAAACGATAACATCGAATTTATTTTTTGCAGTTTTCAAAGATTTATATTTGCGGTATAAGTTCGAAGACATGCAGTTTGTGATCAAATAATAGTTGCATTTTTTTCTTCGAAAAGTAATATTTTGTTGATACTTGCGTATTGTCGCCACCGTATTGGCGACATTATATAAAACGAAGTACATGGTTGCTAAATCAGCGCGTAGGACACATGCGAAATCGTTACTGCCAAATTTGGCGAGTTATCTTTAACTTAGGCACTTTCGCGATAATATGCGAGTACCTTTTGTTACAACAATAAATGTAAAATGAATTTTGATTTCGAAGTTAAGTGTAAAAATTTCATGAATAGAAATAAAATAATACGTAGAGTAGAAAGTGAAAATTTACAACTCAGGTATCACATTTTAAATCCTTAAGATTTGGGTTAATAATATTTTCTGTTAAAAATTCATATTAGATACAACAGTACCGAAAATAAATGCTATACATACTCATTTTATTGTTTTAACTCATATTTGATACATTAACAAATTCAAATATGAGTGCATTATATACTCATATCGATTTTCATTCCAAAAATTTGATCCCGTAACAGGTTCAAAAATGAGAATGTACTTGTGTCTCAATATGAGAACATGCGATTCTCAGATTTGAGTAAGCGTGCATCGGAGCTATTTTGAGAAGTGAAGTATTCAAAAGTGAGCTGTTTTCTCTCAGTTTGAACATCGTTTCTCGCAGTTGTGGAGCACTGTAGCCACCCTTACAATACCTTCCTGTCTATCTGAAAACCGGCTAGATGTAGGAGGAACTAAAATGATTCAAAGACATTAGCCCATTTCAACCGATTTATTGATTCTATCAGTTATTACGAACAGACACAAATGGACAATTTAATTATGTATATAACTATGGTAGAGCAGAGTTGAGATATAAATACGATATTATTACAAAACTTCAAACTGAATCTTAGATAGCTTAAACGTACATTTACAACCACAGCACACCAATAATCAGATTTAATCAAATCACTGTACTTATGCTTTAATGCTCGTTTCTGCATCACGACGAACTTCAGCCACTATCGTTTGCTGGAGGATTGACGACACCTGGGTCTGGGCACATTTGCATCAATGCTTTCAACTTGAATATCCACTTCTCTTTGCGCACATCAAACGTACCAACCTGCTTAACTTGTCACCAACTATGTGTCGACCTCTCAATTTCTTCAATTTTGTACTTTCTAGCAATAATGTAACCGAAGCACACA
>BMAO01020094.1:0-32881 GCA_019973975.1 Trichonephila clavata | reverse complement strand
GGTTGAGATTGCCAGGGTAGAACATAAATTTGGTTTGAATTCACTATTTTTCCAAAAATTATTATATCATCTATATAACCGATAAGTAAGAAAGATTCATTAAAAATATGATCAATTTCAAAAAATGTAAATACAGGTTAGCTAAACTATTACTGGCAGGACCACCCTGAGGTAATCCTCTGATCTGTTTATAAAGATTCTGATCAAATGCTATGAAATTTTCTTGTAAAACAAGATTAACCAGGATATCAAATTTTTCCTTTTTCATTGAATTATGCAATTCATATTTATCATAAATTAAATGTAGAACTCTAATCATATCATCTATATCAATAGAATTAAAAAGATCCTCGAAGTCAAAGCCGTGCATGGAAAAAAACTGTCATATCCTTCGTGACTTTAACAATATCTAAGCTATTTTTAATTATTGCTGTGTGTTGAAAGCTATCGATAGTATTTTGAAGAAGGGATTGTAAAATCTTCCCAGACTTCATTATATATGTATTATACCCATTAGTAATACTACGGAATTTTATTGGACTTTTGTGGTATTTTGGTGTAAAAAAAATTCGTGGGTATTTAATAGTTTTGAGATGGAATATTTAATCTATTGTTTAAAGCCAAAAGACGATTATCATCTTCTCTATTGCTGTGAATCGACTTTTGAAATGCATTATTCTTTAAAATATGATCACTTAATAATTTACTATAAAAATATTTACATATTATGCATAATTAGCAGAGACTTTATCAACATAAGTTATCACGAAATCCTTTTGAATATTATCTATCGATACTTTAAGGTCTTTATACATAATTTCATTATCAACGTTGAAATCCAGTTTTCCAATTTCTATTGCTACAAGAGATCTAAATTGATTGAATGCTTCTATCGGCATTCCGTATTTAATAGCCATTTTAAGGTAGAAAAAATCTAAATCTTTTGTGATTTGTTTTACAACGTTGGATTTATTTTTTGTGATCATAAGTCTAAAGCCAGTACCTTTTTCCATAAATTTCTCAATAAATCATCTTTTACAATGCCAAGGTCTCCAGTGACAACGTGCTGATATTATATATATATATATATATATATATATATATATATATATATATTATATATAATATATATATATTATATATATTATATATATATATATATATATATATTGATATATTATATATATATATATATAATATTATATTTGATATATTATATAATTATATATATATATATATATTTGATATATTATATATATATATATATATATATATATATATATATTTGATATATTATATATATATATATATATATATATAATATATATCAAAATGAGAACAACTAAATGATAACAAAATAAGAACAAGGAACAAATAAAAAATTAACACAATATAATATATAAACATAGTGGTTAAATGACTTGTCATCTTACACTTAATTTTAATTCTATTCTTTTTTAAACTGCAATCACAGAAAACATTCATTAATCGACTCTATTATTCGAAGTTAAGATTGTTTTAATTTTATAAAACTAATTGTTTTTTTGTTTTATGATGTCATCGACAAAGGCTATTAGTGAGTATAAAAAAAAGGAAGATCGTTTCTATGCATCCAAATGGCATGAACGTATCTGAAATTTCAAAATAACTTAGAATATCCAACAGAAGCGTAAAAAGGATTTATAAGGCATATTTAACTAACAGTAGCACAAAGGCTTCCTCATCTAGTGCAGCTGTTCCTAAATTGTGCTCCGCAGAGTCTCTCATGTAGCATTGATATTTCCCACTTTTAAAAACTCTGAAATGCCTTCTAGAAAAATTAAAAGATGTGCCATACAAGACTAGATTACTTAAGAGTCGCCAATCAAGAAACTGTACTAAAACTTGTATTTTGATCAAGAATTTTAAGTAGAGGTGGGATGTTCAAAATTTAGGGTGGCTGCGATGTCACCCTACAACGTAAAAGGGGGCTACGGTGATCGAAGGTTTAAGAACCACTGACCTAACGAACATATCTCCAAGAAAATGGTAAAAACGTAAAAAGAGAAAATTGAAGCAGATTGTGAAAACAAATAAGGAAAGTAGACGATTGACAACTCTACAAATATCTCTAATAGAACAATACGAAAATATCTTAAATTTCTTTTGCAATTTGTCAACTTTAAATTGATTATATCATTAATGCTAAAGAATAGAAAATATGAAACGTAAAAATGTAGAAAAAAATTTGTATGCACCATAGAGAGCTGTTGCTCACTTTTTATGAATGGTGACAGACAAGGAAGTAGGAACAAGTTTGATATCACGGGCACGGCGCCAAATGCTGTTTGGCTCGATAAAGAATCATGCCAAGCTGCGCATGTCATTGGAATGAAATCCAAGATGGTGGCCTAGCGGTAAGACTCGTCAAGAAAATAATTTTACAGAACTGTTTTGATATACATTAAAATCGATTTAAAATGAAGAATTTAGGAATAGATTGAGATTAACCAAGATCATTAAATAATGAATATCAATATAAAAAATATCATATTTACTAATAGTAATATTATGAAGTATACAATAATCTTATAATATAATTTTATAGAAGCTGTTATATATATAATATTCATTTAATATTAAATAGTAATGATTATTAAATATTCATATAGTATTATTTTTTATTATTTTATATAATAATAATCAAATAATATAATTTAGTAGTTTTTTATAAAAAAGAATAATCATCGTATTGTAATATAATAACCGTACATATATAAGAATTCTCATTAACATAATAATAAATAAATAACAAAATAATAATTTTTAATAAGTAACATAATAATAATTATAAATAAATACATAATAATTTTTAATAAGTAACATTATAATAATTATAAATAAATAACACAGATGTAATAATATTTATAAAGTAACAATTATTACAAATAACGAATATTATATGATTAATACATATAATAATAATTGTATTTTTATATTATATTAATATTAATAAAATAATTACAGAGTATATATTAAAATTTATAATGAATAGCAATTAAAAAGTACTGAAAACTTGCTATGTTCCAAGAACTGCATGTTTCTTCAACGAATTTCATCGAACAAGAAACGTTAAAGAAACATTTTTAGAAAATAAAATAAATTGAAAATAAACGATTTATAGCAATAATTAAAAATACAACACTCATTCTTTTTTTAAAAAAATATCCAAGTTCTCACCAATGATTTTAAGAAATATCCATGTTCGAAAAATAGCATTAAATAAAACAGAAGACTGAAATATAGTTTGATTCAGAAATTGCAATGAAAATGGTAAAATTGTAAAAGAAATCGAATTTAAATCGTCTGAAATTAATAGGATTACCGCGGGAACAGAACCAATAAAAATTATTTCTAACATACGTTATCTCCATGGCAACCACATCGCCAGACGATAAAAATATCAAGGTAACCATATTGTAAAGTTATCGCCCATCTTGGCGAACATAAACAACAACTGGGCGCCTGCCCGTGATATCAAACTAGCAAGATGAATTAGTTGGGAACTACATGAAGCTCTTCATCTAGATTGTATACAATAAGTCATGCATGATGGAAGCAAATGATTAATGATCTAAGGAGCATTTGGTTGGAATGGGATTCCCCCCCCCTCATCATGTCACAATAGAGGGTAACAGAACTGAAAATGAGTACTTATTTCTCTCCTCTAGAAAATGTTAAATTTCTTATGGAAAATTGGTTTCCGGAAGGTGACGTGATATTTCAGAATGATAATGCTACTCCCCATCGCACCCAAACTTAACAGACATGGGTTAACCATAATCATGGTTTATTTCATGATCTGCAATGACCGTCAAGAAGTCCTGATATTAGTGTAATCGAAAGTCTGTGAGATGAACAAAAAAAAAAAACATTTGAAAGAGTCTAATAACCTTTTGACAAATGTCAAAGAACTAAAATTATTACTTCATAAAGCATGGTCTGAAATAACTGTAGAAACCTGTCAAAAGCTTATTATATCAGTACCACGAAGAGTTCAAACTTCAAGAGTTTTCTAAAAATCAGAAGTATCAAATATTAAGGTGACAAGTCATTTGGTCAGCATGTTTAATATTAAAAGCTCTTGTATTGTTTTAATGTTTGAGAACTGTAAATTTCTTTCACAATGCCGTTAACTATGTTATATATGATTTATCTTAGATATATTTAAATTACAATATATTTCCCTTACAAGTGAAAAATACCGCGTAATACTTTCACAATAATACAAAACTATACTTTGTATGTAATCCATCTATCAAAAGCAAATCCCTCCCCCAAATTCCCTTGTCTAGCATTATTTTTAGATAATTTTCTACTAATAAATAAATGACCCAATATATTTTATTATGGTGTACTTTTACAGAATGCTTTTTGAAATTTTCATCCATATACACATTTTATTCTGCATTTTAATTTCCGGATGTCAAACACAATGTAAAAATTCCCTTGCCAAATGCAACTGGAAGCTAAAAGCCATTGCTCACCTGTCATGGAGAATATCCTGAATATTTTATGTTGGAACATAAATATGAATGCATTTTGTATGCTCTGCATTTCCGGGAAGAAAACATTCTAAAATATGTAAGAAAAATAGAAATTTCTGTGTATTATATTTTTTTCGGATAAAAATAATAATTTGAACAACAATATTTTATGCAATATTGTTTAGTAAATATAAACATATAATATTCAGGAAATGAAATAAATTATTGAAACTTGAAAGTACACCAAACATTGCATTGCTTTAAATATTGATGTATCTTCTTATTGTTACTATTATACAAAATATAAATATAAGCTGTATTTATAAGATAAACTAGGTTTCCGAAAAAGTATACTAATAGTCCAGTCATATTAGGGTTTTGCATCGGAATGAGAGATAATAAGCTGAAAACATGTATAGACCTTTATTTTGTCACTCTAAATGTTGTCTCAAAAGTCTCATAAAATCTCGTGTCCGCGTCTTAAGGCCAAAGGTCAAGAAAATCGATTTTTTTGCAAATATCTCGTTTCCTATGGCTTTAATGGTATTTATATTTATTATAAATATTGTAAAGAATAAAGTTTTCTATAACTTTAATTGAAACATTTTTTATACATCGAACCGTTTTTAAGATAGAGAACGCGGAACGCTTAACTATCTACAACATAGCGCAAGGCCAACCATTTGTCACATGATATAATACGCCTTATAAAGTCTATAAACCTTGAAAATATATATAGTTACAATCATTTGGCATTTTTTTATTTATTATTACATTACATTTATTAATAGTTTTCATTCAGCAAATATTTATTTCTTTTATAACACTTACATGTTCGCGTAGTTCAAAAGTTGTTGACAAATATGCTTAAGGTATTTTTTTTAATTATATTCTAGTATTATATATACTAATTACATTTAAAGTGCTGAAAAAAATAAAGCAAGTAATTCTTAATTATATTTTTATTTAGAAATATAGTTTTATATAATTATTACAATCAAAATTAGGATGTGTGAAGAGGTTTCACAAAAATTTTAATAATAATGTGAATATGAATGTTTTTTTTTTCTTCCTCTTCTTCTTCATTGTCTTCCGGTCACTTGAAAATTTCCAATTCATTCTCATTATTTTGAAGGGTTATTATTCTTATGAAGGGTATTTGTCTCCAAATCTAGAAGGATTTCGGGATAAAAAGTGCAATTTCATCGAGATCGCTCTCGTGTCGTAAAGCATAGAAGCAAGCTTGCCCATTATACTGGCCACAAGCTGAAGAACATTGCAACCCCCATTTCCTACATCCAACATCCACAGCGTGAACCACGACCATTTTTGCGGTTGCAAAATATTGTATTGAGTAATTCATCTGGAGCATGCTGTAATATTGTCGTGATCGATTCCAAGAATTCATTCCGTAGTATCCAACCACATCCCTGCGGTTCTAAATCATTCCCTAACCAAATTTAAACTTGATAATAAACACTGCTGATGTGTTGATGAGCCTCTTTACTTGTTGGTGGAAGATTGGATAACTGCACGGGTTTGTTGAGCTTTGTTGACTTGATTAATTGAATGTGTGTGTGTGTGTGTGTGTGTGTGTGTGTAACGAAGATTATTAATACTGTTCTCAGATTTTGGAGCATTGTATATCTCCAACAAGACTCGTACTCCATTTTCATGTAATGTTTGTACAGAACAGTTTTCTTCTTGGAATACTTGAACTAGTTGATCTAAATACGGAACATTCTCTAATATTCTAATGAAATTTTTTTTTCTGTTTTTTTTTTAAATGTAGATTTTGTGTCATAGCCACTAAATGTGTGCAGAAATAAAATGTGCTTTTTACAATGAGGATATTTATCAAAACTTTTGGAAGAGCATTTTTGAGTTTTAACATTCCATTTGCCAACTTTTTAAAGAACACTTCTTCTTAATGTGCTTGAATACGTACAATCAAAATGACGAGCAAATCAATAGCTTCGCCTACTACGACGGTAGGCCTGTAATGTTCGAATTCTTCAATAACTGTTTTTACGATAAAAACAGATAAGAACATCTGCATCATCTCTGACCTGTTTTGTCGTGATATCAACAAATTCTAATTTTCCAATCAACATGTTAATAAAATATTTTTTATTACATTGATTCGACAAAAGTTTCTCTTGGCGAATTGATACGATCATTGTTTCGTCGAAACAAACTTCACTCGACTTTGATAAAGCAGCAGTTCTTAGCTGTCTCATTGCTTTGATGTTTTTTCTATAGTCCGAGTATCCATCAAATACAACTACAATTTTAGAATCATTATGTTTTTGTAAATATTTTACGTATTTATCTAAAATTTTCGAAATGTATCGTCTTTACTCCATACGACGCGATGCAGAAGAAACCCACCATCGATAACGTACGTAACATTTTTTCATTGAAGTCGAAATCGACAGGAGTCATATTGTCATATAATGTCGCTTTCGTGGTATTTCACATATCATAATTATCAAATAAAGCAGTTGGATATGGACTTAGTTCATATTGGAGATATTCTTGAATGTTACATTCAAACTGTTTGCTTTCAGTTATTGTTTGGAAGAGTAGCAATAGATCAATTGAAACTCTACAACCTTTAATTTTGACAGATTTGTTGACAATCGAAAGCGATAAAACCTTATCGGATCGTTTTAACCTGTAACGTCGTGGAACTTGGTAGCGTATTGTGACGTCCCGCTAATCATAAAAAAAACTTTTATTGTGTGTGATCTAAAATTGATTTATTTACTTTTTACTATTAAAAGATCACTATGAAGAGCAAAAGAATTCAGTTACAAGGGTTAGATCCATTTAGCCAGTTCTATTTAGTATTGGTGCTAGTTCTAATTTAGGCAGTCTATTGTGTTGGTGTCCACTCCTCGCTTCTTCTTTTAGCCGCCTTAGGAGTCAATCTCGCTAGTCCATCGGGTTCTGTTTCGGGAAACTATCGTCGTGTTTAGATCCGAGGCTCGTGCTTGCTCCCTATATCCGTCAATTACGTCTCGCAGGTCGATCGTTGGAGTTGGTTGGGAGCTTTCGCACTAATTCCTTCGTCAGCAGGGTTCTGTTTCTGGAATCTCTCGTGGGAGTCTATCCGGAGTTCTCTCCTCTCTTTTTTTCTTCGTAGTCTCCCCTTTTACTTGGGTCCACTCTTTTAAACACTAGGGGCGGGTCCACTCCACGCCCCTCATCAACCCCCATTGGCCGACCTCAAGGTTTTGTACCCAGCACCACGTGCAGAGATAACAAAAGTTCCGGTCCCTCTCACAGGCCCTTGGCGACAAGGGCTTGGCTGACATCTGGCACTTCAAACATCTCGCCGCCTTCTGCGGAGGCGTCAGCCTTTCAAGACGGACAATCACTGCCTATGAATTGAAAATAATGCAGTGATGCCCAGATCATAGTGTTTGCCAGTCACACCGTTGCCGACAGTCCAGCTGTTCGGTACAGCACAATACAGCCAAAGCCACGTGGTCCCCAGCTGTGGAGCCTCTAATGAATAGGGGTGACTCCTCCATTGTGACGACGACACAACTTTATTTCATGAAATTTTAAACCAGTTATCTTTACCAATGATTCTAATCCGATTTCATGGGCTTTGTGACAATTAATTTGATCATTCCCAACCATTACAGAAGCTAAAGATACCAATTGTTGCGTATTTAGAAAGAGATTATGAAGCATTAACCATTCAAGCAGCTCACTTACATCAGTATTATCTCTTTTTACTCTTGAATCCTTAGCATCACCGTGTTGTTCAGTAGAGTTTAAAGAAATTGTACAAAACTTCTCCATCTCGTCTCAAATTGTATTTGTCGCGCACATAGCAAACACCCAATTACATAAAACAGTTTCTTGCGTACTTCGACCACGAGATACTCCCCCTTCTGTCTTCATAGATTTCATTAGACTTTTGTTTGATAACCATATCTGTCCATGTACCATAATTAAATTTCTCTGTTTGTTTCACGGTGAAGAATCCATTTTTAAGTTCTTAAAAGTCTGTCCATCCATTTTATTTTCTAAATCGTTCATATCTTGAAGATATAAATGTGCAGACTTCGCATATAAAAAATGACCACTAGCATGAAAATATGGCAGCATTCTTCGTACAACATTAAGATGTTCTTTGAAAAGTCCCAGTCTTTCAGCGCAAATAAAGTCGAGTGCTATTGATACCATTCCGAAATATTGTACCCATAATTGTGCTGTAAGACCTCGAGCTTTTAATTCATTCAGTTTATTCTGAAATTGATCAATAAATAAGTTTGAGTTGCCTACACACCCTTCAATGCCTTCACAGGAAACATTTCGGCAATTGATTTGTTCAGTTAACTCATTTAGCACACAATCTTCATGTCTGTCTCCGAAGATTATCATTGACAATGCAAGCCGTAACAATGTATGACCTCTGATACTTCTTGAATAAGCATGACCATTTAACATTTTGTCGACTGAATTCGTAGCATATATTTTACCTAGAGTTTCTTTGAGTCCACTTCCGTCCATTATATATCCAACCGAAACAAGAAAGGACATGAGCATATGAAATCCTCCTAATTTAACAACTATCTTACTTAATTATGAGTTAGCATCCGACGCAGCTACGATTTCATGTGCTTTAGAGTAGAGAGTTTGATCAAAAGTAATTAAACACGTTTTTTGGCCATGTAGCTTGGCAATATTTGCAGCACAATGTAAAGTAGTATAAATTGTGTCAACGTTACTGGCAGGTGATCAATAAAAGGAAGAAACATAACCTGAGAAGTAGAAAAAGCCTTATTATATTTAGTGAGCTGTTCCAGAAAGCCATTCCACCAGGAAACGATGAAATTAAAAAAATATACTTGATTAAGGAAAACTATTATTAAATGTAATGTAATAATTAATGAAAAGTGCCAAGTGTTTGTAACTATATCTATTTTTAAGGTTTATAGACTTTATACGGCGTATTATATCATGTGACTAACAGTTGACCTTGCGTTATGCTGTAGATAATTAAGCTCTCCGCGTTCAGCGCCATCTATCTCAAAAACGGTTTGATGTATAAAAAAATGTTTCAATTAAAGTTATAGAAAACTTTATTCTCTACAATATTTATAATAAATGCAAATACCATTAAAGCCATAGGGAACGAGATATTTGCAAAAAACCGATTTTCTTCACCTTTGACCCTGAATATCTTAAGACGCGGACTCGAGATTTTATGAGACTTTTCAGACAACATTTAGAGTGGCAAAATAAAGGTATATACAAGTTTTCAGCTTATTATCTCTCACTCCGCAGTTGACCCTTTTTTTTGTCTAAGATGACTGGGCTATAAATACTCAATTGTTAAAAAATCATACGTTATTTTGGAAGGTCATTGTTTATTTTTTAATTATTTTCTCAATAAGAAAAAACATACATCCATTTCAATCACACTACTTGAACTTATCTCTAAAATTCCTTTATATAAAAGTATATTGTCTTTCCTTCAGTATTCCATGTTTAATTAAAAATTTTATGTCTACTTATGTGTGTGTTTGTGTGAATATTTAAACGAATTATAATTTTAAAATGTTCCAAAGCACCAACTTTTCTTTGTTTATCATTACTGGGGAGGAGAAAATTATTCAGTAAACGAATGAAAAAAGTAATACTTTAAAATGTGAAAAAATATGCTGTTTATTCAGTGGGAAATACATATAAACATAAGGATCAAAATGAAACAGATAGTAGAGTCATTATCATAGGTAATTGAAATAGTAATAGCAGTAGTAGAAATAATACCCACAGTAGACAAAAGCTGACTCTTAGGCCTTTGGAACCATAAACATAGGTTTGAACATGTTTTTTTTTGGTCAGCGCACCTCCACCTCCAATTTGCCTGGACTACTCTGCCATAGGGAAAGAAAGAAATATTATAAATATGTAATTTTTACAACTAAAATACACTAACGTTGATTTAATATTTTAAACCTGAAAATTTAATAAACTACTTAGTAGTGTAAAGTTAAATATCTTTGTATTAAACACTGCAAGAAAATAATACGTATTACTTGAACTCAGCATCTAGTTAATGTGTCTCACCAACTGAAAAGGAAGTAAGAGTAGAACCGCATAGAAGTTAAAATTAGTAAAGTAAGATAAAATTAAAGTAACCCCAAACACCTCAAAATAACACTACATTAGAGCATTACTGGCACATGTGTATCAACAAGATAGTATAAAATGCACATTATAGATATACAAAATTATCAGAACAATTTTACATTACTAGGTAATATGTAATAATAATATAATATAACAAAGCTAGAATGCTAAAAAAACCTTGATTATACTAAAAAAGAACAAAATCAAGTAATACACAAGTCTTGAACATAAAAAAGCAAAGTATTAATTTTTAACTTATGTATAACAATAATATAGCAACTTAACACTATATTAAATAGGAACATTTCTCACATAGTATTTTTTCTCCGTTTTCTTAATTACAAATATTTTTCAAGCCATTTCATCAAAACAAATATATTGCATTTTATTTTGATTTATTTCCTATTCATAGAATAAATAACTAAATAACTTACGTATACAGTTTCAAAGCAGCCGGATGGTGCCAAGCGTTTCCCTAAAACCATAACCTGGTTATTTAAAATAACAAGTATTTCCTTTCACTTAAGGGTGTGATTACAACATTCCTACTATATTTTCCTGTATATTTCGTTGCATTTTGTCTCTTTTTCAGTGTATGTTAGCTATTTTTAAATTCTTCCTGTTTAAGCAGTTTTGATCCAGTTAAGCTTAAAAATTTAATCAACTGAAATATATCCCTTCCCTTTATTCACTTATAATGCAGAAAAAAGACACATTAAGATTCAGCAATACATCTTGGTAGTTTGCCATGTCTATGTATGTGTTATATGTAGGAGAAAAAACTTCTCACACGCATTTATTTTACTAGGAAATCTATATAAATGTTTTTCTTATATATTTAAATTATTATTTTGTATATAATATATTGCATCGCGATAGTAAATTTTTATGTTAATAATATTTAACTTCACTACCTTTTTTCTAAGGGGATTTCAAAATTTATTTTATGAAAATAAATCTATTTACAGGGAACACAGGATTACAGTGATCATGATTAATATATTATATATTAACTTGTGTGTGCGTGAGACTGTTCGTTACAGAGATGCGATTCGAAATGTTATTTATAATTTCATAAATCAATTTTAATTAGGCATTTATATTTTAGTGAAATAGTTTTAATTACAAAAAAGGGTGAGATTTTTTAAAAAATTAATTCAGTGTTATGTGCTTTAACGAAGTGTTATACTGTTATGTATTCTAATTTCTGCATCTTGATATATGTCTATATGTTTACTACTATTTTAGATTTAAGTGTTCTTCTGAATAAAGTCCAGAAAATGAGCAATCTTAAATGAAACATTGGAAGATTCCCAGTTGTTTAAATAATTTCGTGAGAAATAATTTAATATATGAAGAAATAATTTATATAATATAATAATAAGAAATAATTTAATATATGAAAAAAAATAAATAAATAATAAGAAATAATTTAATATATGAAGAAATAATTTATATAATATAATAATAAGAAATAATTTAATATATGAAGAAATAATTTATATAATATAATAATAAGAAATAATTTAATATATGAAGAAATAATTTATATAATATAATAATAAGAAATAATTTAATATATGAAGAAATAATTTATATAATATAATAATAAGAAATAATTTAATATATGAAGAAATAATTTATATAATATAATAATAAGAAATAATTTAATATATGAAGAAATAATTTATATAATATAATAATAAGAAATAATTTAATATATGAAGAAATAATTTATATAATATAATAATAAGAAATAATTTAATATATGAAGAAATAATTTATATAATATAATAATAAGAAATAATTTAATATATGAAGAAATAATTTATATAATATAATGATAAGAAATAATTTAATATAGTTAGAAATAATTTTGTTCAAAATAATTCCAAATTAAGGGATAAATATGCACTTATTTCGACAGCATATTCCCCGAACAGCTAAAAAAAACACTGTTTAAATTTTATATTCTTTAACTTTAACAGACAATAAAAATAGGATTTGTTCTCTCAAAGTTATTGTTTTAAAACATTCATGATTTAAAGTGGATTCGTTTCTTACTTGGTTAATTCAGAATTAAAAGCTATTTAACGTAAAATATGATTTTAAAAATGTTTTTTCCTTTTCATTTTTCGACTCACTTATTTTTATCATTGATTTGAATAATTCTAAAAGTAAAATGGTCAAAACGGAAGTGACTAATTGAAAATAACAAGTTAAGCTGCAATTTTTTCTTTAAGAAAGCTATTATTATTTCAAAACGTTATTTAAAATTTTAAAACTGTTCTTTTGTAAAACAGCATTGTAATGTACAGAAAAAAATTTCCAACACGGACTTAACAAATTTAACAACATTTCAGACAACACAAATAATTTTTATATAGCATTTAATAATATTTCCCTCTAAGTTAACAAAATTGTACGAACTGCTGGCTACACAAAATGCTTCACCCTGAAAGAAGTATGCAAACCATGTGAATTTTTTTACACCATGAGTTGGCAGTGATGAAATATGCAAATCATTAGCATTATAGCGCAGACGCACATTGTTTAACTAAGTCTCATGGAAGTCATCGAACGTCTATTGACTAAGTTTCTTAATTCAACCAAGGAAAAGTAGTAGCCTATAGAGATTGCTGATTATCACTTAGAGAAATTGGTTAATGTGTTCAAAGTAACCCAGCCACTTTAATGCGGATCTGTCATTGCTAGATGCAGGAGAAAACGAGGAACAAACATGGACGATTCCACGGACCTCGGGGCTACACTGCCCATGATGACAGGCAGATTGTACTCACGACAATGATGGATCGCACAGCCACTTCACGAACCATAGCATCACAGATTTAGTCGGTTACGTATCATTCGGTGTCCGCTCACACCGGTGTTCGACACCGTTTGCAGAAGAGCGGAATGTCCGCAAGGTGTACATTGCTTCATTTACCCTTGACTGGAAACCACGGGCGTTCGCGACGCCAGTGCTGTGATGAAAAGCGGACATGGACAATGGAATGGAACGACATTGTATTCACTTACGAATCCCGCTTTTGCTTGCAACACACTATGGTATGATTCAAGTTTGGATACACCTTGGCTAGAGGATGCTGAACCGTTTGCATTGTGCATCTACACACCGACCTTGCAGCCGGTATCATGGTTTGGGAGTGGTATCGGATTTCACTTACGTACCCCTCTAGTACGCATTGCCGGTACACTGAACAGCCAGCACTAGATCTCTAAGGTGTTGAAACCGTTATCATTCAGTACTTGCAACCAGCCATATTCCATCAGGATAATGGGCGAACACACATGGTACGCTATGTCCAAGAGTTCTGCTTCGTCCTTCAGATTAAATTACTCCTCGGCCTCTTTGATCTCCTGGTCTATCGCCAATCGAAAACGTGTGCCCCATGCTTGCACAAGGATTGGTCTGAGATAAGCTACCCGCTGCTACAACAGACTGTCTGTCACACGGGACTAATAAAAATGACTCTTGTCTTTAAAAACTTAACAAATTTAATTTTGCGTATAAAAGATATAGTCAAATGCCAGCAGCTTTGTGCGGCGAGAACCTCTCTTAGCGAGGGACAGTACCGGAACTTCACATTCCACATAGATCATGTTACGCAAACAACTTGTTGATAAATACAGTAGATGGCGTTAGTAAAAGACATGACAGTAAAACTAGCTATTACACAGAAAATACATTTGGAATACAAATTGCAAATAATAATAATAATTGAATACAGATTAAGTATCGTATATAAATGAACATGCACAGCACATTAATAATAAAAATACAGTTTGAATAATAATAAAAATACAGTTTGAAAAATAATAAAAATAGAGTTTGAATAATAATAAAAAAATACAGTTTGAATAATAATAAAAATATAGTTTGAATAGTAATAAAATACAGTTTGAATAATAATAAAAATATAGTTTGAATAATAATGAAAATACAATTTGAATAATAGAAATATACAATTTAAACCAAACACCAGATCAACTTATGCAGTATGTTGAAGCCGAATGGACTGCTGCACTCTGAGGATACATCGAAAATCTCTTTTATTCTTTGCTGAGGCGTGTGGCAGCGGTTTTAGCCAACAATGGTGGTTATAATAACTCCTGATTTTGTCGTCATCCACACGTCACAAGAGGCTGTAATTTTAATCATTTAATCTTTGCTCAACATGTTATTTGCCCAAAAAAATTCACTATGATATGTGGTCCTTTTTATCATGTTTTTATTAACTCATTTTCTTGTCTGTCCAGGTGGAATTTTGTAATTGATTTTAAACTAACTTCTCTATGAGCCAGAGACTTGAAATTTAGACTATAGCTCAGAAGTGGATGACTATGCATGAAAATGGTTATAAAATCATGGTACATAAAACTTTTTACTAAGAAAATTATTATAAATCTATTTTGTGGACCTGAAGTGTACTTTAAACATCATCTGATTATTTCAATGAAACTGATTATCTAAATTAAATTCTAAATTTCGAAGGAGCATAGGAATTTATTTCCACTGCAAATCAGTGATTTAGGTTCTACAGTAACATATATAATATTTATTATTAATACATACTATGCTATAAACTTTTTGCTCTATAACTATTCATTCTCTAAACATGTGGTATTAGTAATTCCATCGGAACTTTTTTCCAATTTGCTTTAAAAACTCTGCATGTATTCTTAAACTATTTAAATAAAATTAGCAATTTCATAAACACACGCACAACAAAGATTTTACCGAGAAAGCTGTGGTGAATTGTCCAGTTTCAATATTGTTCAACAAATGAATAGAATTAATGAAGTCGAAACTCGTACATTTCTTTTTGACACCATAAACATTCAAACCAAACACTCAAATAGCACCAAGTGAATTATTTTGCACTTTTTCCAACGCAAAGGGAACTTCATGTGATATATTTCAAAAGTCGTGTTGTTTAATTTGTTTTTGAAAGAGAAATTAAAGCAATCAATCTTCCACGGATGTCAGGAAGCATAAATTTCCTGTTATAAAGTTGATTTTTTGTTTTGCACTTTTTTTTGACATTCTGAATGAAATACTATTTATGATGAATTTTCCAGGGACCTGTATACTAGTAGATAACAAAGATCCCTTATAAGGGATGGTTAGCTCTACTTGCAAGATTTATGTAAGGGACGTGATAACATAGTGTTTAAGGTCACAAACTCGTGGTTAGTTATCATGAGCTTCAACCCTAGTGCCCCTGACGATATGCCATGTAGTTGGGCCGTTGCTTGTTAAATCTTTCGGCAAGGTGTGAAAGCTTTCAGAGGAGGTTCCAACTCAATTGTCGTCCTCTTCGATTTGTGACGGATCTATACGCGTCCTTCCACTAATCATCTTGGGAATTCTTTTAGGCCAGCATTTTTAACCAATCTTCTCCTAAAAGAAGAGAACGTGATCTGCAAATTAAGCTTAATATATAAATTCCTTCTTCGAGTGTTTGAAAGTTAGTGAATTATGAGTAGATTATAAGTGAAATGAATTGGCAGTGAATTGTACACGTAAATAAAAAATAAGAAAGCCAGAAGTTTAGATAACAAAAAAGTGATAAAGTCAACTTGCATTAAATAGAAGACTGCATGAGAACAGGTACTGTGACTTTAAATTAAGTTGATGTTTTAGTATTAAAAAAATAGTACGGTCATTAAATACGTAAGCTCTGTGTAAAGTAAGGTTAAATAAGAGCTGCAATATTGAACATATTCTTCCCAAACGCGAATCTCGTCTCTCTTTCGCTCGCTCTATTACTGAATTGAATTATCTTATTTGTAGTGTTATTTGTGTTTGAGTTGTTTATAGTGATAAATAAAATAATTGGAATTCATCATGTCGTATGATCCTTTCATTCTTTCTACATCTCTAGCTGGGGTACAGTTTAGAAGGGATATAAATGCGTTTCAAATTAACTGAGGTTCACATTCACGAGGTTTGTCGCCATTAGCCCTCGTGGAGAAACGTTAATAAATTTTACTCAGCAAAATCTATGCAACGAATTTATAGTTTATTTTAAGAAAATAACCGCAGAAATATGAATCAAATCTCTTAAGAACAGATAATACGATTCCATTGACAAAAATAGGTCAATTATTCTAATAAATTTTTTTTTATCATAAAATATTCCTTACATATTTTTCTGTAATCACACAAAATTTGACAGCTTAGAAAACAAATTCAGAGTTATGATAACTTTTATGTTCAGTTTTTTTAACAACCTAATGGCAAATAAAAAAAATTTAACCTGATTTTTCTCAGAAAGAGAAATATTTATCTTCATTCACAAAATGCAGATGCTTTCTTTCTAGTCTGCTAAGCTCTTTCAAACTGCTTTTTTACAATTGAAATTAGTAAATGTAATAACATTTTGAATGTGTTTTTAAATCAAGGTATACTTATTTTTTTAAAAAAAAATTTGAATTTAAAAATTACACATTTTTTATAAGCCGAAAATAATATATTAAATAAAATATTTTACAAATATCAATCATTTTAACTGAAATAAGTAGAATAGAATTGATAAAAGATTAAATAAATATAAGTGATATAAATGGTTTTACCTATCTGTAAAGCAAATTTGATATGTGTACGCCAATTATCTTTGGAGAAGTAGTGTTTTATAGTACTTTCATAAATTTTAAAAAGTTTCTTTAAAAAATTAAACGGTTAGACTTTTGTTGTATTTTAAGCACAAAAACTGTTTTACGTGATCCTTATACGTTAGTTAAAATTTAAAAAAATTGTAAAACAACATTAAATTAAAGATTTTTTAATAATCGTACCATGTCCACTTAATTTAATACATAACATTAAGAATTTCAAAAATATTTAAAATTTAAAGAACACATAAAGATTTTTGCAAATCAATTATTAAATGAAAATTTGACGATATGATTGCGTTTCGAATGATACATAAATTTGCGATCAGAGTATAAATTTATATTTCTAAAACCACAATAAAACATCATACATTATATGCGTCTATTGTATTTATTTATTTTAATTTATTGTAGAAAATGTACATATTTCGAAGTATAAGTTATAAGATATTTAACTTATACATTGTAATTCTCGTTTCTAAGCAAATCTAATACAACACGAAAATGTAAATCTCGAAAGAGATATTGAACACATTTAGAAAGGCAATTCACATGAATTGATTTCATATACATCGTTCTATTTCGTAAGCTTTTCATTCGAATTCAAATTTAAACATCAGAAGTGAAAATTCCTTTAGCGGAATAGAAATTAAATTTAATATTCAAGAGTATCATTATGGAAAAGACATCACTTTGGCAGAAATGAAGAGATTATGCTAACCGAATGTTGTTCCAACGCATAGGTAACTCTTCTCACAATGCACTTTGTATTATATGTGACAATTGTGATATTTCTCCTGAAAATATTGTCTCGCCTCGGTCTCATAACGATAGCAATGCTTCACCATGGATACATTACCTGTATTTATATGCATTATACTTTAGTGTAGTATAACGCGCACGCTGAAGAGACAATGTTAAAAATGTTTAAAATACATAGAAAACGAATGTGTACCAAAGCTAATATTCGGTACCTAACGAGTTTATGGCACTGTAGATGGCTGATGAACCCATCTAGTTTATTTTAGATAGTTGACTTAAGTTAAAGACAATTTTGCAATTTCTTTCTCAGTTGAAAATAACTTTCACATATATATGAATATGAAAGAAAAAACACGAAATACATTTAAAAAGTAGCAAAAAGTAAATAATAAAAGCAGAAATATACGAAAGTTCACCGAAATTGTAAATTAAGATGTAAAAAGAAAGTAAAATGTCCAAAGGAACAAAATTTAAAATGGGACCAAGGAAGTCAGAAGGAAATTTCGGATTTGGGATCGAATAAATGGGATTTAACTAGTTTGATGGTAAATACTGCATTTTGTGATTTGATTATAATTTTTTAAAACTTAGAAAAATAATGAATATGTGTTCAAAGCTCTAAAATCGATAGAATAGAATATTGTACAACAAGGTCAAATAAAAATATAAGTCAGTTTCACACTGCCATTATTTGAAAATCAATGTTTTATTGTCTGTTATACTGATTGATATTAAAACATTCCTTCCGGCTTCATTTTATTTTTTGCTTTGTTAATAATTGCAGGAAATTCAAATTCATACTACTTGATACAATAGAATATTTTTTATGATACATTTAATATTATTACCTAACACATAATACATGTCTTATGATACAATAATAGCGTTTCTTTCCTCGTGCTTTACTCTAAGAAAACAACAACGACACAAAATAAGAAACACTGGGAGCAAAAAGGAAAACACTTAAAAAAAAATTAAAGTGTCAGAAGTATTGTCAATTTTTTCCCTTTTAGATCTAAATCTTCTTCAAGGAGAAAGAAAAAATATGTTTCAAAATATTTTTTTGTTTTGTTTCTGAGAAATAATACTTTAAACTAAAAATAGTTAATGGAACATCAGAGAATACATAATGCATTATATTAATCATCAACTGTGAAGTAAATTTATCAGACGGTACGCAAAATTTTTTGAAATTTTGTGTCACAATTGCCATTGAATACGTTTAATTATTACGAGAAGTTATATAAAATGTCAAATCTCATCCATCCCTTTCCGTTGTATTAAAAACAAAAAAGTACAATATGTTAAATGTAGCGGAGAGGTTCAATAAAATATTATAAAATTGTTAAACCTCCTATTATTTTAAAAACTTGAATGTAACTTACGTTTTTTATGTCCAAAACCTTAAAAAGTAAAACAGCATATTCTCTTACTAAATATGGGTATTTTCACTATCAAAATATTTTTGAGTACTGTGCTTACTTTGTGTGTGTTTGTGTTTACACATAAAATTTTGTTCACTTCAAAAATTTGAATCATTTTGCTCTTATTGATATTTCACAAATGCTTTTACATTGAAAAAAGCATGTTTTCTCTCAAATCGTTTGTTGCGTCCTCTAGCGCCCGCTATGCGAAGCGAGCTTGTAAACAGAGGGGGACTGGAGTTGTTGAAAAGAAACTGAACGTTAACAAGACACTGAACAGAAGTACAACGAAGCGAGGAGAGCGGAATGCGTTATGTAGCGGTTTTTTGTAAAAAGTAGATTAGTTTTAGAATTATATTGTAAAAATAAATGTTAGTTGCTTATCATAAAAGAAGCCTCTTTGATGTCAAATGCATGAGAGCCTCTCATTTTATTAATAACGATTACATGGATCAAGTAAAAATACCACAGCGTTGTTAGCTTGAAAAAAATATAGAAATAAACTTATTCGTTTTGAAATTCAGCAATTTAAATAAAAGTGCGCAAGGAATTTACGAATGTAGTTAGCTTTCTATTGCAATGGGTGAAACATTATTTGTTTGTTACAGTTTTCCAATAGCAAACAATTTTAAGCACTTAGCTTGGTGAAATGTAAAATAGTGCGCAAAAACTCTCTCTCACGTCCAAGAAACTTATTTGAGTGTTTGCATTCCACTCAAAAATATTTTCTGACTACATTTTTTATTCAACTCAATTTATATACAGGGAAGCTAAGAAATTTCGAAATATAAATATTTATTAAATTGGTTCTGAATAGTTTAAATTCACTTCTAAAAAATTCGATACCTAAATGTACAACTTTTATTTTCATACTAGCTTTCATGGCCCGGCGTTGCACGGGCTTTCTCTACTTTTAGAAAAATTTTCCGTTCTCTTCACAAAATCAGCATGACCAATATTCTTTTTCGAAGTAACTTTGGCTTCTATGTTTTTTCCTCTCCTCTAAGCCCGGGGTTGCACGGGCTTATACCAAAGGTATAACTTAATTCCCATGTTAATTTCCTCCTTTTATTCTAACGCCAACACTTTGGTGTGGGTTTGAAGCGTACGATGTGAGTGCGTGTCATGGTTTTGTTGCTTAACATTTTCCCTTCTCTTCGCAAATTCTCGATCCTAGTACCACTGAAGACCCGCCGTGTAGGGGAGAAATGCACGTAAATTATGTCGAGAGCTCAAACGTCCTCCCGTTGGTGTGGTGTGGTAGTTATGAGAGGGGGTGCCAGCTCAGGTGTCGACCGCGTCACTTGACCACGGTTCAAAATTACGCGGACCGTCCCCAAAAGGCCTCGTGTTGCTGAACAGTGGGACGTTAATATTCAGTCAACTTCACAAATTCAGCACTTCCAATATTATTTTCCGAAATTACTTTGATTTCTTTGTTTCTTTCCTCTCCGCTTAGCCCGGCGTTGCACGGGCTTTTACCGAGTGAATAACTTCATCCCCATGGAAATTTCGTGTTTCCCTCAGGCCGATAGCTCTTATGTGCGCGATGTGAGTGATTTCTTTAACTATGTCATTAAGACTCCCTTTTTCGAAATTTGTTCTTGCGTTGGTGTGGTGTTCTAATTATTAGAGATGGGTGAAAGCGCAGGTGTCGTCCTCGTCACTTGACCATGGTTGAAAATTTCGAGGTCCATCGCCAATAACCCTCGAATAGGCGAACAGGGCGAATCAAAAATCACTCACTCAGTTTTCAGTTCTTTCGTTGCAATTTTTTAGTCCCCGGAAACGAAAATGTAGCCTTTTTAAAGATAGTTGTATGTTGAAAAAAGACAGAAAAGTAGAAATTTTTCAAATTTCACTACTATTTTAAATATTGAAGTAAAATTGTGAGGATTTTTTGAAATATTCGACACACGGGAAAAATGTTTCATGCAATTATCTTTATAAAAGAAGAAATTATTAAATGATTGTTTTAAGTATTTTGAGTGTTTTATTAAAATTTGTCTCGAATGCATAACATACTGCCATGGAAATTCACCTTCCTTTATCAAAGTTCCTGGTATGTGTGTGATTCTTTTATATAAACGTCACTACAATTCCCTTTTTCGAAAAAAAAAATATCTTCCAGATCTTACTAATGTCAAACATGTTTCAGTTCTCTTTCTACTGCATTGTGTTACAGTGGCTTATTTGAGTGTAGAACTATTTTCCCCCTGACTCTCCCCTCAAATATAAGATTTATCTTCAAGTTTCTATTCATGACATGTCGAAAACAATATTGCTTTAGTAAAAAAATAATAAATTTAAACAATAAAAGAAAACTATTTTGATGCTTGAGTAAAAAAAAAGTCATCATTTTTTAATAATAGATAATTTTTAGGAATCTAAAATAATAAAATAATTTTCAGGTTTTCATTAATCAATCAATCGCTACTTACAGTTAGCTTAAAAATGTCTCTCTAGAACGTACTGATTGGAAGGAAATCCAAACTCTCTTTAAATAACCGGATATTTATTTATAAAACCTATCTTCGCCCCATCTTAACGTATACATGCCCCATTTGGGGATCTGCCAGTAACACACAATTAAATGATATTCAAAGACTTCATAATAAACAGGTACATCCCAAGATCTGTTCTCCACGAAGAACTTTGTGTTGAACCCATCCACACCCTAATAGCGAATCTTTCCTCAACTTTCCATTCTGCAATCCATTCTGCAACTTTCCATTCTGCAATCATGACAACCCAACGATTAGCTCTCAATCTAACTTCATGAACCAGCCTCACCTCATGTACCGTTTGCCTCATAGTGCAACGAAGATACTACCTGATTTCTAAGAATTCCACCCCCCCCCCTCCCCATGCTGTTAAACGTAACGAAAACCCCCTTTTCGGATTGAAGAACGAAAGGAAAAAGTTGTTTTGCGTTTCTACGGAAACAATGTTCCACCTCCCCCACCACCTCCTGACCGCCGAAGCTAGTTTTAGCTTAGGCGAACCTATCATTCTCACTTTATTTTACATACATTATCTCTTAGGTATACTGTGTAACTGAAGTAGAAGCCTAGCTACCGCTAGGCTGGCACTGAGGACAAATATTTATTCCAGGCTCTAGAACGTATTTTTATCCAAAATAATAGCCGTTATACCTTTTATTAACAAATAATTAATTTAATAAGGAAATAATAGAAATATTCATTTGATTTTAAAAAAATATATTAATTTAAAACCACATTATCTATAAATAATAATAAAAAAATTCTACAGATAGCTCTTGAAACGTTTGGATGTTTGATTAAACATATGTAACTGCTAAGAAAAACACTATGTAAAAAACCTAGTTATAAGCACGCATTCACTGAAAAAAATCATTCAAAAAGAAAATAATACTATCTGATAAAAACATTTAATTTTTTTAGTTTTTTCCCGGAAACGAAACTGTAGCATTTTTAAAAATAGTTGTATGCTGAAAAAAGAACAGAAAGTATAAATTTTTCAAATTACAAAATTTCACTACTATTTTAATTCTTGAAGTAAAATTGTGAGAATTTTATGAAATATTTGACACGGGGGGGAAAAAAGTTTCATGCAATTACGCATTATTTTAAAGTAAACTATAAGTTTTATGAAAGAGAACAAAAATTACGATACTGATAAATATTTTAAATGAATCTCAGAAATGCATTTTAATTTTAAAAAAATATATTAATTTAAATCCATTATCAATAAATACTAATAAAAAAAATTCTACAGATAGCTCTTGAAACATTTGGATGTTTAATTAAACATATATTAGTGTTAAAAATCCACTTTTGGTGGAAAACCTAGTTATATGCTAACATTCACTGAAAAAAACATTAAAAAAAAAAAAGAATACTATTTGATAAAAACATTAAATTTTTTTAATTTTAATTTTATAGTTTTTCATTCCACTCTGTGTTAAAATTATTTAAACACGTATCTGCGGAAAAAATTATATTATACAAAACTAACTTATTAATTATTTTTAATAAAATTGATTAAAAATGCTCATTTAGCAATTAATTGTGACATAGTTTTCGGCATTTTACTTTTTTAATCACTGTTTCTGAATATCAATAAACTTTTTAAAAATCATTTTCTTTTAAATTCATTGATATTTATAAAATACAAAACTATAACTTATTAATATTTTTACATTAAAATTGATTAAAAATATTCATTTAGCAATTAATTGTGACATTCCGTTTGCTTAAATAATGGCAGCACTGAAAATTTACGTGGGAAAAATAAACAGAAATGAAAGCTTCTTGTTAGGAATTGTTGAAAAAGATAGAAATTATACTTTGAATGATTAAAAATCAGAAAAAAACCTTTTTTAAGGCAAAAAAAAAAAAAAAATGAAAAGTACATTAAAATAACAGAGGATCATGTTAAAATAAGTATTTATCAGTAAAATTAATTTACGTGGGAAAAATAAGCAGAAACGAACAAAATGAAATTCGCCAGATTCGAACCCAGTCATAAGAAAGAATTTAGATACTTTGCGAAAGCGGCGCGTTAGACAACCACGCCACGCAGATTAGTAGCAGAAAGAAAATAGGCAATAATAATAAATGGTCGGTTCAAATTGAATTTAATTTTTAATTGAGGGGATCCATAGGATATTCACATAACGATTGAAAGATTTCGATTGAAGATTACATTTAAATGTATTGCAAAAAATTTATTGATTTTTGATATTTTTAAAAAAAAGCAATTAATAATAAAGAATATATAATACAAACATAGCTTTTTTTTTTCTAAGGAATTTATACCTATTTAACTGACTATTTCCACAAAAAAAATTTCGAAATGGGCAAATTCTTCGATTTTATTATGAAATTATATGTCAAAAAAAGAAATATACATTAGGCATTATTTTAAAGTAAACTATAAGTTTTATGAAAGAGAACAAAAATTTCGATACTGATAAATATTTTAAATGAATCTCAGAAATGCATTGAATGCATTTTATCATCTTAATCTGACATATATAGTTGATAAAATACATCTTTCACTCGCATTTTTTTTTTTACTCGCCAAAGTTACTGATTTCCCCCTGTTTAAGGCAGAATTTTTTTAGTGTAACCCTTGAGTTAGAGCGGTCGAAGGCGAAACAGGTCTGAAGTCTTTGGCGCAAAGCTAATTTTCGACGCCAATGTTTGGCTAAATGTAAAATCGCGTATTTTAAAAATCATTACCTTCATTTTAAGGGCATAATTTTTACGTTAATGCTCTCAAACATCACCAACTATTTGCAAAAATAACGTACTTTGAAATAAAAATGTACAAATTACTACTTTTTAATTTATTTCTCAGAAAAACATAAGTTTACGAAAATCACAATTTCTTTTTTTAAAATCCGTAATTTTGAAGCAATTTTTTCAATCTTCGTATATGTTACGCATAATATTACTGTACACAAGGAAAAAAGATTTTGTGAGATTATCTTCATAAATGACGAAGTTATTCAATGTGAAGTAAAAATTAAGACTACTTTTTAAAAATTCTTTAAAAAAAAGTTTTGGGAATTTTATTTTTTAAATGAATGGTTCTAAAAGAGAAAGGCTTGAAATTAATTAGTGTAGAATATCGATTTAATAACACGAAAAGTAATTCATACCCAACGATTTAGAAATAATTTTCATAAAAACGCATCAGTTTTAACACTATTTTAAAAAATTCGAAAAAAATAGAAAATATCGTTATTTTACAAAAAAAATTACACCGTGTTGTGGCGAAATAAATGATCTTTCCGATTCTGTAATTATGTTTTGTCTAATTTCGACACCGAAAATCGGATGACAATTTTAATATGGTGGAAAACGTAAGATTACCGCTCGGCCGAAACGGAAGGGAAGTTCCGCCAATTAAGCAACCGGCAGGAGTAAAATAATTCGGCATTTTAAGGTTTTTAATTAATATCTTTTTAACTAATTACAATATCGGAATATAAATAGGCAATACGGCTTCCCCGGAAAATTCCCGATCTTTTGGTACCTTCCGCGACTTTCTGCGTGGTGCTGTTCGTGAGAAGATAGACGCACATAGATAGATAGATAGATACATACATACATACGTTTGTTTACCTTCGAATTTTAATAGTGTAAGATATTTATCTAATATTCTAACACAAATCTATGTAATTGTAATGCAGTGATTTATGTATTAATAAATGAAAATAATAATAATAAATATTTACAAAAATCTGAAGAACATTCTTTAAGGGAACCAGGACATACTCGAAAGTGTGAAATGCCAAAATTAAGACCCTTTGTTCATGACACATATACTTTTTAAAATTTCCAATAGAGCTTAGATATTTTACGTTCTTAATAAAGATAATTTAATTGTTCTGTAGAACTACAAACATAACTTTTTAGCTCAAAAAGTTTTTTTCCCAACTTAATTTAAGTAATACATAATTTTTGAGATATATGTATTACTTAATATATATATATACTTATGTTATATATACTTATATATACTTATGTTTATATATCATATATCATAAGTATATATATATATTAATATATAATTATCATATATTAAGTATATCATAATATATACTTTGTTTAGGTACCATTTGTTAAAAAAGTATCTTTTTTTATGCAAAATATTTTTACACATATATAAAACAATACACAAAAGACAATGAACCTATTTTATTAGTGAACATTTAGTATAGTTTCTTTAAAAAAATTATAAAAATTTGAAATTTCGAAAATTTTTATTTTTCTGCTTTTTTATGCATAAAACCATTTTAAAAAAATTAAACACTATTTTAATAGAAAAAAAATAGGTTCACTATTTGCATAGGCATCTTGTATAGAAGTATAAAAAATTTGGAATCTTATAGTGCAATAGTTTTTTTTTTAAGTGTACCTAAATGAAAAAAAATATGCTTTTGAGAAAAAGTGAAAAAACTGAAAACAATAATGTTTTCACATATTATACACTTGATTAGTACTTGCTGGCCTATTTTTATATGCCTAATAATAATGCTTAATCATTTTCTACAGTTACAAAAAGTAATTTTAAATTCATATGTTTTTTTCCCTTTGTTTTAGTTAACGTGAACATAATTTTTGAGATACATATTTTCATGCAGGTACCACTTTTTACAAAAATATTTCTTGAATATACAAAAAATTTTACACATATATATTAAGCAACATATCAAACGTACTGAAATTTTTTTAATGAATTAATTACATAATTTCTTTAAAATAATCATAAAACCTTAAAATTCTGAAAATTTTCGAGATCTTGTAATACGTATTATGTCACGGAATAGCGGGGTTATTCATTCAAATGAAAAAAAAAATTAAAAGTTTATATAGATCAAACACAGGGGAAACTACCCATTTAAAATGTGTCAAAAGGGGCGTGGTCATTTGTTTACATTTATATTTTTCATATTTTAGGGCTATTTTATCAACAAACATATAAGTATTATACATTTTTAGGTTCAGAAAAATATGCACTATTTTTTAGAACTAAAATTGAAAAAGGAATTTTTTGAAAGTATATAATGTCCTGGTTCCCTTAAAAAAAACCGCGAAAGAGTCACATGTAACTGAAGTTATTCAGCAACAGACAACATGCCAAGATTCCACTGTCATGAGAGCCAAATGTAATGGCACGTATAGATACGGGATTTTGTTCAAAAGAATGTATTAATTACGATAAGGCATCTGGCTTTGTCCAGCGATCCCTTATTGTCTGCCTTTACGTGTTGTGATGTGACGTGATTAAACTGGTTCAATCATTCTATTGGTTGACAGTGTTTTCTCAGCATCCAGTCGATAACACATACTCCTTATTCGTGCATGGTTGTATCCGACACTATCACCCATTTCTCAGAAGATAATCCGCATTTTCTATAGGCAACCAAGACTTACTCGATGGAACTTAGAAACGTGAGGAAATGACATTCATTTCTTTCTCTGAGGCATATTGAAGCAGCTCGTGGAAGACATTCTCAAGAAACCGTAATTCCAGCACTTTAAAATATTATTCCCCCCCCCCTCTTGATAGAGCAATTTCAGTTGCACTTCTGGGGTCTACGATACGTGGCTCTAATATGAACCTAACCATTCGCATATTCCATAACAGTATAAATTCGTTGAAAATTACACATTGTTTGGATGACTTTTGAATCTCTTAATGCAGTTGCATTTAATGTCGTTAGTTATGTATTACAAGATGGGAGAGTGTAAAAATAATTGAAAATAGATCACATGTACACTGAAAAGTCACACAGGAATATTTTCTGATATCATGTAGATATTCTTTTACCAGGCGAAATTCAAAAGTTAGTCACATAAATTCAACAATTTGTCTGTAGCTAATTGAAAAATATTCAACCATGTGCATCTAATTTTATTCTTAATTTCGAAGTTGGTGCTAAGGCTCAGAGGTTTTCACAGGATTCGACCTTCCAATAATGTGCTATATATGTTCAACGGGCTTCGTATCTGGTTATAGCTATACATAAATAATTTAAAGAAACTACCATAACTGTTCTTTAATATAATTACAAATTTTTTTTTTATTGTACGGAGCTTAGTTCCCTCAAAAAATTTCTTCTGTACTTCGATACATAAATTATATTTATAAATGCAAATGACATCTAAACGTAGTTCAACGTACTTATTTTCATCAACTATTGGAACAATTTGACATAATCCAGTCAATCTTATATAAAAATAGCCTACGCCGTTACGAAGCTACTACTTGTTAAAATCTTGCAGAATATAGCTCCTTGGAATCCACTAAGCCCAAACCCTATTATAAATTTTTACGAATGAAATCGTGACTCACATCTCTACAAATAATATTTTTACATTATCTATTGTCAAAAGATATGTATACTAGCTCAACAGAAACGTTGAAGTAAATTCCGTGTTGAAAAGTACTCTAATAGGGGTTTTAATGACATAATTCATCAATAAAAAAATTTGATGTGCTGTTTTTATGAGTATGTGTGATAAATATTCAATATAGATTGTTGCTGTTACTAGATGTAGTGATGCTTATCTGATAACATTAATAACTCTACGCCGACGTCTCTGGTCTCTTTTCAAAGTAGACGTGGTCAGCCACTATTTTGTACTAGGTAAGAAAATCTGCTTGAAATTTTATGTGTTCCCTTTAAACTCTTGAGACCGTAGATAAAAAAAGTGTTGAAAGACTAAAATATATTCGAAACACTACGTGAATCTATCTCCAAATAACATTCCATGTTTAGATTTCGTTAATTTCCATTATGTGTCCATAGCCCCATCACAACAGAAAATTGTTTACAGGATTTAAGAGAGTACAAATGATTAGACTTGCGTTTATACATATATTATGTGATGATACTACCATTTGAATATATGTTAAAGAATTTTTTTTTACTGCAACATAACAAGCCCATAGAAAGAAGGAATTCAATTCTTAAATGAAAAAAAAAACTAGTATTAATACCCACTCATCTGCATGCATGTATATATAATATTCCATTCAAATAATAAAGAGTAAATTTGCATTTGCTTACAAGCACATGGAGAAAGGTGGTCAAAGTTGTGACTTAAAGTTGGTAGAGTTGATATTAAAACTGACTGGATATTATGTTAACAGATGAAGATCTTCCGAAAAATAATTTTGTCTCGTTTTACGTAATACCATGAAACTATTTCTTGAAATAATATTGAAGACCTAATAATATACTAAAGCAATCTTGTAGGTTCCCAGCACGTTTGAAAATCCTTATTCATTCGCGAAAGTTTTAAGAAAGTCGAAAGTATACTTTCTATAGTTTGTAGAGACTTTAGGCACTGTAAAATGCATTAATAATTTGCATTACTTGGCGTGAGTAGCATATTTAATAATGCGGCAAGAAAATTGTGATATATATATATATATATTGAGATTTCTATTCTTTGAATAGTCCCACAAGCTAAAAATAGACTGTGGTGGGAGAACCACTTCATTAAATATTTTAACACTATATATCCTTATGGTCTGAATACCATACACTTTGGTAAAAATGTGTTTCTGAGCATTCAACAACATAATAACAAGGAATATTTTTATAATAGTGATAATGTAATAAAAGTTAAACGCGAATAAAAAGAGGCAAAAAGAAGAAAAGAAATAGTAAACTACCAGTTGAGATTGCTCCTAAAATTAATGATTTATGTATTAACTTTGAAAAGTCTTTTAACATTAAACATATTAAATATTTCCTGTTTGGTTTGAACAAAAAAGAAATCAAGTATACTAAAGTTATCCTAGATAAGCATAATTTTCAAGATTGCCATGCCTTACATATTATTAAAGATATTATTAATTTTCTCATTCATAAATTCAATATAAAAGATAAAGATTTGGTAAATAGTACTACTGAGTATTGTACAATTTTATTCATTAATAAATCCTATAATAACATTAATTTTTCAAAAACATTTAATAAATATGTGCATTGCTTACCTATCAATAATGTTTGCATTAAAAAGGCTTTTAAGTATAATAAAAAAATTGGTAGCTCAATTTTTAACTACAATAAGATTAATGATTTGCAAAATAATACCTTTCTTTGTAATTGTAAGGATTATCCTGAATTTATAAACGAGCATCACAAACATGTTGTAACAGGCAATTTAAATATTGTTGAAGATAATACTATTAGGGAAAATATGTCAAAAGGTACTAGTTATAGATTAATGATCTCCAATAATAATAATGCCATAAAAAACAAATCTCTAAAGATATTTGTAACTTCATTACTAAATTAGCAATTAAATACACTTTTCCTATTGAAGCTTTTAATGAATTTAAATGCAATGTTTTAAAAGAGTTACTGAAAAATAACTATAAAACTGATTGTGGATTAATTTACAAAAATCTTAAGCATCATATTGTAGAACTACAAAAGAATTTCATTATTTTTTATGTTGATAAAGTTCCGGGTAATTATGCAATTATTTGCAAATGGTTGTATGCTGATATGCTTAATAGACATTTTCATAATAATAATGCTTTTAAAAAATCTTATGCTAGCAATAGAGAAATTTTTAATCGAATTTCTGCTTTTTATAAAAAATTAGATTTACGCATTTCGGATATTAAATTCCCTCATATTTTCTTAACTCCAAAATTTCATAAAAATCCTATTAAATTTAGGACTATAAAAAACGGCTTTAAAACTTATATTGAACTTCCGGGTAGAAAGCTACAAAAGGTTATTCAATCCACATTAGAGAGTATTGATAATTTGATTATAGTTAAGAATAGCTTGGATATCATTAAGTACATGCAAGATAAAAAAATTATTTCTATTCACACCTATGACTTTGAAGATTTATTTAATTCCATAGATATTGGGGAAATGGTTAAAATTCTCAAAATAGCCTATAACAAATATTCTTTGAATAAACTAATTAAGTATGATAAATATCTTTCAATTATTCATCTAGTACTATATGAAAATTATATTTTTCACAATAACTCTTATTATCAGCAAATTAAAGGTCTTCCACAAGGAGGACCTGCGAGTAACTGTTTAGCCAACATTTATCTGCACTTTTATGAATATGATAACATTAATATCGATTCTTGTTACTTTTTTAGATACATAGATGACTTAATCATCTTTAGTAATAAAGTAAATTTTGTTAGTAGTTTTAAATATTATCCTCAATATCTGAAATTATTAAAAACCAATTATAATAATGACTCTGCAAACTTTTTAGACCTACAATTAATTGTTAAGAATAATATACTAATTAGTAATATTTTTGATAAAAGAGACTCTTTTGATTTTAACATTATTAAAATGCCTTTTTGGGAAAGTAACCTACATCTCCTCTCTCTCTCTCTCTCTCTCTCTCTCTATCTATTTTTAGAAATATCATCTTAAATTTTATAAAAAGAAATAATGATTTAGTCACAGATAATGATGTTAAGCAAAATAATTTTAAGCTATTCCGCAATAATTGCTTGGAATACAACTATCCAAGTAACTTCATTTTTAAATATATTTCTAAATTATCTCTCTAATTCTCCTTTTCAAAGTTTAAGTATTATTCTTTGTTTTTTTCTCCTTCTGTTTTTTATTATTTTCAATTTGTTTTAGTTTGCTTTGTTTAATTACAAAAAAAACTATCCAGGTGGCGCCACTAATTTTTGCATCTGGTTTTACCAACTTAACACGTCATTTTTAACGATCATTTAGCGTATTGTTATCGTACGTACAGTTTTTTCCGCTCTCCGGTTATTTGCATTTTTTCATGTAAGTTTTTGCTTCATTATTCCTTTTCAAAATTATTTTTATTTGTATTTTGTTAGGATTCATTTCCTTTCATATTTTCTATTGTTTTTATTTTATTTCTCTTTTGGTTGCAAATTACACGTGGTTGGTTTTAGGCCTAACTTTTCAATATTGGTATGTTTTCCTGTTATGTATAAAATTTCTGCTGAACAGGGGAAGGTAGGATCACCAAAATATATTTAACCCTAATTTTGCTGGTCCTAATTCAGCAACAGCTTTAGAAATCATAACAGGTCTTCATTTTAGTCTATTGACTCTTTTGGCTTCTTACATTTTAAAGTTCTAATTCTGTTCCATGTTATACATACGCTTAGTTAATTCTTCTATAATAGATTCTTCCATCATTTTTAAAGTGTGTTTCTTTAAATCTGGTTAAATCTTCTAGCTTTGTTAGTGATATTATTTTGTATAATCAATTTTATTATGCCATGTATTTCTTTCATTTTATGTTACTATATATATATATATATATATATATATCAGTGAAATCACACAATTTACCTAATAGTCTTATCCTACATCTGCTCACTTACAAGATCGAGTATTTATGTATTTTCTGATCTACAGATATATAGCAAACATATATATTTTTCTTTACTTATATTTTATAGTAGCAATATATATATATTTAAATGAATATATAAGCCGGTAATCCTGCTATTGAAAAATAAAAGTTAAATATTATGGCAAATAATTCGTAAATATTTATTGATCCGTGCTATTTTACACACATTTTCTAAATTATATGTGCCTAACACATCGTGTTCGATTCCTGTGCAATATTTAACGTTTTATAAATGATCACCATTTTCTGTCTAAATATGTGCTTTTCAAACTTACAATATTTGCCACCAAATCCTAAATCATAATTCACATCGCGCGCCCATACAATAACAATGTATTGAATGTAAAAATAATAATATACTTTGACGCAAAAGCTACAATACGACCTTAATTATAAGCCGTACAAATTGTTGAATTTTGTATTTGTTACTTTTATGTAATAAATACTTTCATAAGTTATTTTT